>JAODVO010000006.1:29664723-29679888 GCA_025400055.1 Notarius lentiginosus
TTTGATTTCAGCCTTGAAATAAACTTTTAATAAAAATCTTTATAAATCCATGAAACGTGGACTCATGGTCTCGGTTCCAGCTTCTTCACCCACACAGTCTGTCGATGTGTTCCATCTGCTCCGCTCACTGTATAGATGATGTAATGGCCTCGTCTGCATTGGTTCTGCAGTGAGTCAGCAAATTGAACTCGAAGCTCTTTCTCTTCTGTCTGCAGAGACAGAAAGCAGTGCAGGACGCTTTTGGATGTTTCCATCACTCATTAATGAACATGTTGACCTTAGTGCGTGTGTTTGTCTCCGTAAAGTAAATCACTGGGACACGCGTTTGCTGTGAATTGAAGCCACATGTCCCTGCGTTAGTGCTCGTGCGTTAGTGTCGAATGTAAATCTCTCTGCATCTTTCACTTTGTGTTCCTGAGCGTCGCACACATTTCACTCCAAAGAGTTTTGCTTTGCAAGTACTTTCCCTTTCACAAACGTTCTGTTTTATAAATCTAACAACAGCACCTCATCCGAGATTTAAACCTGAAACACGGAAACATTTTACTGTCTTTACAGTTTCATTTCTAAAGATAATCAAAACACCAAATCTCCTCTTCACGACTCCACCCCTTCACTTTCACCTTCTCCTTTCTCGCTCAGTATGTTTACATGCACATCTCCGTCGTGGTTCAGAAAAAGGCAGTGTTCCTACCCAGCTGTTTACATGGTGACTGAAAATGAATATTCCTCTCATATCCCTGTTTACATGCAGCTGTATAAACGGAGTGTAAACAGGTGAGGAGCTGCGTGTCGTGTTTCTGAACGCACTGTACACGTGTTAAAGGAGGCTCCTAAAACCTGAATCACCGTATCCCACACGCCTTAATCACAGAACACTAACGTTAGGAAATGCAGACGGATTGTGATGTTTACACGACCCGTGTCACATTCCCAGTGTTCATCTTCAGAATAACAGTGCGGTATTACTGTGTGCGCGTGTCCGTGAGAGTATTGTGATCATCCTTTAACCGGTAGAAGGTCAGTAAACATGTCTCACACACTTGAGGTGATGTATTAGAGGAATATCAGGAAGTTGAATGACAGGAAGTCGCGCTCATAACTCATAAGTGTTTTGGTCGGGCTGCCGTGGTGTGTGTGGCAATGGGAATAGACATTCTCTGTAAATGAGACACAGCCTGATGAGGGAACAGCTACATACCAACATGGTGTTGAGTTTTCACTGATGACCTTTTCCACAGTCTTGATACTGTAAACAGTGCTACGTTTACCTATCTGTCGGTCTTTCCATCTGTGTCTGCTTTTTTTTTTTATCTGCCTGCCTGTCTATGTATCTGTCTGTCCTCCAACACGTACAAAACGTGTAGAACGTGTGTGTGTGAGATGTGCTCAATGCCCTGTTGTCATATCGTATTCCACAAAATTGGACATTGATGAAACCGTAGCTGAAACAAACCCGACAGACTGGCTCTGTCCCAATCCCATGATGCACCCTGTTCACTATACTGTTCACTATGTGGGGCTTCAGACAGTTTCTGGTCAAGTATGAAAGCGTAATAAACATTATCATGTACTTATGAAGTCCCTCAATGCACTGGTGTATACAGAATCCCCATAATGCACTGTGGCCTTGGTGTGTTTGGGTTTGGGACACAGCCATAATGCACTGATAACAGTGAGCCTTTACGGTCTGTCTGTCTGGAGTCGCTGCGTTAAATGTGCCTCTGTTCATAAAAACCCCACAGTCAGCCCTGCTGAAGGCCCTGTGGGACGTTTTCCAGTGGAGTGAAAATGACTCCTGTGGGCTGTAAGAACACCGCAGCAGTGAGACGCGTCCCGTCCTTCTGCTGACAGCTGGTCATGTTTTTAAACATCCCTCACGGGACAGCGGACGTCAAGTCAGAGTGTAAAAATATTGAAAACAGCTACACACTTTATACTGCTCCTGAACGCCTGAGGTGTTCAGATGTTCATGCAGAGCTGTGCAGCCGGGGAGCTCAGGGGCCGAGGCACCCGGGGAATGGAGCTCCGAGTGATGAGTGGTTACACTGTGATTGAGCCTCAGCGACTGCGCTGGAGCAGGAGAAACCGCACCGATCACACAGGAATGGGCCTTCTGCTCTGAAGTCAATATGAACACATGATACTGAGGCTTTAACAGAGTGTTAAAGAACAGATCCTGGACCAATTTCATCTGGGTTTTTTTTTAATATGAAAGTCTGTCCCTTTACACACTCATCCGGAAGGGTAATTTTGCACAAGGCCGTCTGTCTACAGCAGAAAAAAATAAAATAAAACTCGTCTGGAAAAATCCCGAGGGAGTCTGGAGCCAGATTGATCCGGATTCGTGAGGTCACGTGCGGATCCGCCAGCAGGCTGAGAGACCCTGCATGGGTTCAGTGCACAGTCTGTGTAGACCAAGTTTAGCGGCTAGCGATTTTGCTCATCTATCTATCGTTACATAAATCATATTTTTTTCTAGTTACTATTATGTATTTATACGTCTTCATTTAGAAGCGTACTGGCTACTGTAGGAGAGAGATTTCATAAGCTACACACATGGAATCCGCTAAGCAGGGTTGTAGATACATTTACTGTGTTTGACAGGTCCCAAGATCTCAAGCGCGGACTCGCCGTATATCCCTTGATACATGTGAAGTGAGGGTGTTCTCGCCCAGCGCTTTCGTGTTGTCAAATACAAGAACGCCTAATTTAGAGTATAGTCTCTTTTATTTCTTACCCTGGCAACAGTCGACTTGTGAACTGCTGGTTTCCTTGGTCTTTTTCTCGGCTCTGCTTGGTCCTCGGCTTCGAGGGCCTCAGTGGATGCGGCACTTCGCCGTCTGTCAGGGGAGACAAACACGGCTGACTCCTTTGGTGACGCTGACACAGATGGAGAAGGTGTTGCTTTGGGCATTCTAACAGATGGAACTGCGTCTTTTTTCAGATCGGGTTGCTTCTTGACGCTCATTTCCCACTGCAAATAGTTCAGTCATCGGGTTTTATGACGTGAGCCCCGCATATGATGCTGTGGTCTGTTGCATGTTGCCAGTTTTTACGGGTGCCTCGCATGAAGCGCTCCCATTTCTCTCTCTTTGTCCGGTCTTTTGGGAAACGATGAGTACTAATCCCATCATGCTTGGTGTTGCTACACCCTCCTATGATACATCTGTTCACCATTTTAATAATTACGCGATAACGTTGAAGAAATTTGCAGAAAACCACCAGGTCGTTTTCTCATAAACAAACCAGCGCTGATGTAGGATTCAGAGGGAGGTGTCCCACACGTGACATCATGAAAATCAATGTTTGACGGGCAATCCAAATGGCAAGTTTTTTCAGAGGCGGACCAATTCAACTCAAATGGCTTGATTTCAACTGAATTTTTCTGGTTTTGCGCAAGGTAAAAAAAATTGCAGAGAATGCAGAATGTTACAGATATTTGACCAAAGTTTTTAATATAAAATAGGAGAATTACATCGATCTTGCTCCTGAATTTACCCATGATATGCACTTTAACCTGTTTACCCGTGGAGTGTTTTTGAGCATTCCACAACTTTCTCAGTCTTTTTTTCCCCCGTCCCAACTTTTTTGGAACGTTTTGCAGACATCAAATTCAGAATGAGCATATATTTGCAGAAAACAATAAAGTTTATCAGTTTGAGCATTAAATATCTATCGTATTCAACTGAATATAGATCGGAAAAGGATCTGCAAATCACTGCATTCTGTTTTTATTGACGTTTTGCACAGCGTCCCAACTTTTTTGGATGAGTATGAAAATTATGGAAATCTTTTGCTATGGCCTTCACAGTCACCAGATCACAACCAATTAAACAGCTATCGGAGATTTGGGACCAAAAATCATTCCTCTAGTACAGTTGAAATGTAGAATCTCTGCCAAGGCTCACTGATGCTGTTCTGGCAGCTTGTAGTGGCCCAACACATTACTAAGACAATTTATGTTGGTTTTTTCCCTTTAATCTATCATCCATTTGCATAGAATGTCTTACGGAATGAGGATTTCTCAAGTTTTAGTGTCCTTTTTCCATTTGTTCTATTCATTATGATTATATAAATGTGCAATAGTAATTAATGCTTAATTGGACTCAGTTCAGGTTGAGTATGCATATTTAGAAGAAGAAGAAGGACAAAATGTCTCACAACTGCCTACCATTAGCAGCTGGCTCAAAGCCTGAGCCTTTTTTGCCAACATTTTTCATCCTCCTTTTTTGTCACTTCCAGTTCAAGGTTTCCTTCTTTCCCACTCTTCTACCACAGGGGAAAAAAATAGACTTTTGAGTTTGTTCATTTACTGAGAGGAAAAGTTGAAGGCCAGGACATTCTTTTCTTCTGTCAGATTTGCAAAGATTAACTCTATCATGATCCTATTAGCTAAAGAGAAAATGTGACTACTTAAAATGGATTTATGGAAAATGGCCTTCTTGAAGAATGCCTTTTGGACATTTTTAAGCTCTCTACAGAAGTTTTCTCCCTGATTTATTAATTTCAAGAGGTCTGTATTTGTCTGCAAGTCTGAAAGTCATAATGCCAGAGGAATTCTCAAGTTCCCAGCATGCAAGTTGTTGAGTCATTTGATTTCTTTGGGGATTACTTCATCAAGGACCTGCAGGTTCCCAGGAAACTGACCAGTCGAGACTCTTAGATCGCTATGCAAAATAATTTCATGAGGAAAAAAATCTAGTGCTAAAAAAAAAAAGTTATATTGATTTATAGTATATCTGAAAAATGTAGTACAACTACAAGTTGATAAATTAAAATCCTTACAAAGTCATTCAGTGTCCATGGCTGTGTTATGCAGGTTATGGCCCTCCTCATGGCTCAAGGCTGGCACCATATGTGATGAGTTCTAGGGTTGGTCAGGCATGGCACAAAGCTCAGGTAGGTTCCCGGTGGCGGATGTGCTCTCTCAGAGGAGAGGAGGTGTTAAAACCTGAAGGGCTCAGCCTGGCTCTCAGCCCCTGAGCACGCTACCATCTGCTGCCCTTCCCATCCCCAGCTGGGCTCTCTTTCATCCCTCGCCCAGGCTGCCCAAACAGGCCTGATGACTGAGCTTTCCCAGTCCTCCAAATGCACCATGCCACACTGCAGCATGGCCTCTGGAGGATACACTGCAGAAGTGAAAGAGACGGCATGGTGCTTCTCGCCGAGGTGATCCCACACAAAGCGAAAAAAAAAAAAAAGCTTTTTGGATATAAACAACCTTGGAAAACCATTTAAAAATAAAAGCTTAGTATTAAATATTGCACATTACTGAGTACAGGATGCATTTCAGCCTTACAGCCATGATGTAATGCATATTGCCATCAGAAAAATACAGCAAATGGAGTTCATTTAAAAAGGTACCTGAGGTCAATTAAAATAAATCAAAATTGAATAAAATATAGAGGTATGAGACAACCAGTGAGGCTGTGCCAAATGTTTCACGTTCTCAGAGATTAAAAAAGGATTTGAACTAAATGACTGACTCGACTATGAATCAACCGGCAAGAACATGTTCAGCTTTTTACTTCTCGACACGGGGGCAAATTGATTTCCTGGAAAATATCATGTGAATAATTAAAAGCATTGATTAAGCAATGAGATAATATTTAATTAAGGTGCCTCATTAAAATTCCTCATACACAGCCATTAATGGGTCGTTAACGCAAGTAATTAATTAACCAGTCTCTGAGTACAAAAAGAAATAGTCTATAAAGAGTAAATAGTTTGAGGAAGTTAATTAAATAGTCCTTTCACCCAATCATCGGCAAATTATAGGTATGTGACTTTGGACAATTATGTGCATATTACTAATGTGTTGTCCTACTCATTAGAGGATTTGCTGTTGTTTAAGGATTAAATGTTTAGCGGTGGCAGCACGGTGGTGTAGTGGTTAGCACTGTCGCCTCACAGCAAGAAGGTTCTGGGTTCGAGCCCAGCGGCCGACGGGGGCCTTTCTGTGTGGCGTTTGCATGTTCTCCCCGTGTCTGCATGTGTGGGTTTCCTCTGGGTGCTCTGGTTTCCCTCACAGTCCAAAGACATGCAGGTTAGGTTAATTAGTGGCTCTAAATTGAGTGTGAGTGCGAATGGTTGTGTGTCTCTATGTATCAGTCCCGTGATGACCTGGCGACTTGTCCAGGGTGTACCCCGCCTCTCGCCCATAGTCAGCTGGGATAGCTTCTAGCTTGCCCGCAACCCTGCACAGGATAAGCAGTTATGGATAATGGATGGATTTACTGTTATGCAGTAATCTCCCATATAGTATTGGTCTGTTCGAAGTACATTATTAATGTGAAGGATTTTATTTATTTTTATTTCTATGATTGTAATGAAACTGTACAGAATGCATGACCTTCATTAAATAAATTAGTGAAATGTTTTATATTTTTTTTAAATTTGGTTACCCCCTTATAAAACAAAGTAGGATCGTTTTAGTATTGTTTAGTGAAGTGATGTTTTATATTCTGGAGGGAACGCTGGTCGCTGTGGTACCCACGCTCTGAAATCAGGGGGAAGTAAGTTATATGGACCTGTCAGTCATGCTGCCTGCCAATTCAGAAAGCACCTTCTCTTTCACAAGCACTTATACCCTAGATATCTTTTTGGGGGTCTGGCTTTGGAGCGAACACTGAAGGGAGTGGCTGTGTTTCTTTGAATTTTGACTTATCATCTAGCATACGCTTCCTTCCACCAAATCCACTTGTGATCAGTTTTATATTCCTGTTTCATGTTTTGCTTTTTTATTGTCTCAATATGTGCATTACAATGCTGTACATTGTGACTTGTTTGTGTTTGAATTTATTGGTCTCTAGATGGCAAGTATTCACTGCTATTTCCCATTTTTATTTAAAAGTATCTTGTAAAACAGGCAGCAGCAGCCCTAGTTAGGTGCATGACATTTTTCAGCCGTATTGTGTGCATGACTGTGTGTATTGAGGGTCAGCAGGCACCAGAGTATTGATGCAGTAATAAAAAGAGGAAGAGTAATGGACTTGCTCTCTTTAGTACCGTGTCCACAGAGGTGAGGCAGATACCTGTATGGACCAGCTGGCTAAGAAGGATTACCTCAAGCAATCCACTCAGTGCTCCTGCATGCTTGCTTCCCCTTTTTAAACACTGTTCTATCCTGGGTCTTGTGCTCAGAGGCGGATGTCTGCTCACAGCAGAGCTGCTCAGTGACTATATAATCATCTTAGTGTCCTGGCTGCCATTTGTGTTTAGTGACTTTGTGTGTTCTGCTTCAAGGTTGGCATCATTTTGCACTACTCCTCTCTCTCCACCATGCTTTGGTTGGTGCTTACTGCCAGGAATACTTGTAGTGAAGTCTCCAAGGCTCCGCCCATCTCTCAGGACAGGGATCCACCCATACAGCCTCATCCCAAATTCACCATATTCAGGTAAATGGGCAAAAGAGTGGTTCATGACATTGGGCTCATGAGTCACAGACTGCTGATCTGCAAATAGTTGTAATGATGTTATCTTAATCAAATGAGTCTATTAAGGCTATAATTTGACATTTATTTGACCTGCACTAAAAGTGAATGTTCTTATGTTATGAGTTATGTTATTCACTGATGAGTGCAAAAGAACAGTGAAGGATGGTTTTAGATAATTTATTTTCAACATTTAGAGTCACAGCAGCAGGAAAAACAAACATATGCGATATCACCAAAAATATCTGGACAATCATATCCACCACATATGTGCCTTCTCTAAACTGTTTCCTCAAAGTTGAAAGTACACAATTGTCTAGAACATTTTTGTATGCTGGAGTTTTAAGATTTCCCATCACTGGAATTAAAAGGCCCTAACCTGTTCCAGCATGATGGTGCCCTTGTGCCAGAAGTGGGGTCCATGAAGGCATGGTGTGCCAAGGTTGGTGTGGAAAAACTTAGGTGGCCTGCACCTCAAATCCACTGAAAACTTTTGGGATGAATTGGAATGCCGTGAGCTCTCCAGGCCTCCTCGACCAACATCAGTGCCTGACCTCACTAATGCTGTTGTGGGTGAATGGGCAAATACCCACAGCCACATGTCAAAATCTCGTGGAAATCCTCCAAGAGGGTGGAGGTTGTTGTTATTATAGCAAAGACGGGGACTAACTTTTGATGGGGTGTTCAACAAGCACATGGGTATAATGGTCAGGTGTCCCCAAACATTTGGCCATATAGTATACCTCCTTCTTTACTCTGTGATCTCTGATTCTGTCCTTTTGGTTCTGTTTTTAGATTGTATCTGTTCAGTAGTGGGATCCCCATTGTCATTGTTGGGGTCACAGCTGCTGTTAGCCTGGATAATTATGGGAGCAGACATGATGCCCCTTAGTGAGTACACTTTTTTTCTGCCTCCCTTCCTCTCCACTTGTCATTTGTTGCTTTGAGTAATTTGTTCAAAACAATAATCATGATTGGAAGTGAAATAATGGGCAAATGTACATGCAGAAAATACACAGGCAAAATCTTCAGTCGGATTTTCATGTTCTGTCAGCTGAGCAGCCCTGTTACTTTGTGCCAGGCTTAGCATTCGTAGAATTTGCAGTGAGGCAGGAAATGGTTTCATGCAAGCATCATTGATTTATACAGACATGCTTTAATTAAGAAAAACAAATTACCATGTGATTTGTGATTTAATTAAGGAAGGCAGTAATGGCATTACTGACTAGGTTGTTGATTCTATCTCTCTTCCTCTTCTGAAGTTGTTGGATGGCATGGGAGCCCAGTCTGGGATGCTTCTATGGACCCACTGCATTCCTGGTCCTGGTCATGTGTATGTATTTCCTTTGCACATTTATACAGTTGAAGCGGCACCCAGGGCGTAAGTATGAGCTGAAGGCCATGACAGAGGAGCAGCAACGTCTGGCCACTGCAGAAATCAGCCACTGCCATGCTGCCAGTAGAGAACCTGGAGAACAGGGGGCCCATTCAGGTTGCACAGCCATCACTGCCTCTATGCTTGCCAATGAGCACTCTTTTAAGGCTCAACTCCGGGCCACTGCTTTCACTGTCTTACTCTTCCTGGCTACATGGGTCTTCGGGGCATTGGCTGTGTCACAGGGCCATTATCTGGACATGATATTTAGCTGCTTATATGGGGCATTCTCAGTCACACTGGGACTCTTTCTCCTTATTCAGCACTGTGCTAAACGGGATGATGTGTGGCACCGCTGGTGGGCCTGCTGTCCTTCTAAACGCAAAGTGGATGTGAATGGAAAGGCAGCGGGAAGTACTGAAATTCAAAGTCACCTTGAAGTGAAGCGACCTTATGCAGGTAAAACTTTACTTTCCCCCCACCTTCTCACATCCTCACCCCACTGTAACCCAAGCTTCCTGCCCACAGCTCAGACCCCAATGAGCCCATGCTGCTCCACCTTGTATAGCTCTTCTCCAGTTCTAGAAGGCTCTGCTCATTCCCTGTCTCTCCCTGATGAGTTACCCCACCCCTCCCTGCCACTGCAGAGCTGTCTGAAGGACAGGACTAAGTCACGTTCATTCAGTCGGCCAAGGCCCTGCCTCAGGGACTACACCTTACACATGGCTTCAACCAGCTTGGATGGAAGTGTGCACAGCTCCCACCTGGAAAGCCCTCACATCATGCATGTAGAAAATCCCATCACTGGTCATACCTCACACTTGGAGAGTCAGCGCTCCTGCCATACCCCTCATCTGGATAACCAGCTGCGCTGCACCAGCCCTAGCATCCACATGGAAAGCCACAGAATGCACCTGGACAGCCAACTGCCTTGTCACGACAGACACACCTGCCATAGACACATGTGCTGTGCCAAGGCAGAACCTTTCTCCAGCATCTGCTGTCTCAAAACAGACCCATTTTCTGTTGTGTCCCAGGGAGAAGATACCAGTACAGATTCCCTGATACACAGCAGCACCAAAATGACCAATAAAGAGGAAGACATTATGTTGCATTTGGATATGCCTCCTCTACAGGCCATTGTGTCAAGCTCTCAGTCTACTCTCAGCAGGAAGGGCACACTCAGCCCGAGAGGGATGCTGAGCCACAATAACAGCCTGCCTGAGGACTATGTCTTCAGCCCTGATTCCACAGGTAACATTAGGACAGGACCATGGAAAAATGAAACCACTGTGTAGCCCTGCAAAATATCCTGTTTCTTCCCTGAGCTAAACTACTGCTAAACTACTGTGTAGTCCCAGGGCTGTAATCCAAAGCACCTCTGAATAAAACTACTGTGTAGTCCTTCTACTATGACTGTCAGCTATACACTCCCCAAACCTTCACTTAACCACTAAATAGGACTTTGTGGAGTTGAAAGTACAACACTGATTCCAAACAAGTTGGGACACTGTGTAAAATGTAAAAAAAAAAAAAAACTGTCATGATTTGCAAATCCTTTTCAACCTATATTCAATTGAATACAGTACAAAGACAAAATATTTAATGTTCAAACTCTTAAAATTTATTGTTTTTGTAAATATACGTTCATTCTGAATTTGATGCTTGCAATACATTCCAAAAAAAGTTGGGACAAGAGCAATGAAAGATTGGGAAAGTTGTAGAATGCTCAAAAAAAAAAACCCACCTCTTTGGAACATTCTACAGATAACTAGGAGAATTGGTAATTGGAAAGGCCCAATCATTCACAAGCAAAGTCAGGGCAAGGTTCACCACTTTGTGAAAATCTGCATGGGCAAATAGCTTAACATTTTAAGAACAATATTTCTCAGCTTACAACTGCAAGGAATGTAGGGATTTCACCATCCATAATATCATCAAAAGATTCAGAGAAATCTCTACACGTAAAGAAAAAGGCTGAAAGCCATCACTGAACACCTGTGACCTTTGATCCTTCGGGCATCACTACATTAAAAGCCAACAAGATTGTATAAAGTATATTTCTACATGGGGTCGGGAACACTTCAGAAAACCATTGTTGGTAAACACAGTTCATCGCTGCATCTACCATGCAAAGCAAAAGCCATATATCAACAACATCCAGAAGCGATGCCACATTCTGTGAGTCTGAGGTCATCTGAGATGGACTAATGCAAAGTGGAAAAGTGTGTTGATCCGACGAGTCCACATTTCAATTCTTTTTGGAAATCATGGATGTTGTTTCCTCTGGGCTAAAGAGGAAAGGGACCATTCAGATTGTGCTGGTAGCAAAGTTCAAATCCAGCATCTGTGATGGTATGGGGGTATGTTAATACCCATGGCATAGGTAACTTGCAGATCTATGAAGGATCCATTAATGCTGAAAGGTGTGTTTTGGAACAATATATGCTGCATCCAGATGATGTCTTTTTCAGGGATGTCCCTGCTTATACCTGGAAGACAATGCCAAGACACACTCTGCACATGTTATAACAGTAAGGCTTTGTAGTAATAGAGTATGGGTGCTAAACTGGCCTGCTTGCCTCCCATCAAAAATGTATGGCGCATTATGAAGCACAAAATACAACAGTGGAGACCCTGGACTGTTGAGCAACTAAAGTCATACATCAAGAAAGAATGGGAAAGAATTTCACTTTAAAAACTTCAGTAATTAGTGTCCTCAGTTCCCAAATGCTGACTGAGTGTTAAAAGAAAAGGTGATAGAACACAGTGGTAAACATGCCCCTGTTCCAACTTTTTTGGAACGTGTTGCAGGCATCAAATTCAGAATGAGTGTATATTTCTACAAAACAAAGTTTATCAGTTGGAACAGTAAATATCTTGCCTTTGTATTGTATTCAGCTGAATGTACAGTAGCAGTCAAGTTTGGACATACCTACTCATTCATAGGTTTTTCTGTATTTGGACTATTTTCTACATTGTAGAACAACACTGAAGACATCAAAACTATGAAATAACATATGGAACATGTATGGAATTATGCGGTAAACAAAAAGGTGTTTAAAAAGCAAAATATTTTTTACATTTTAGATTATTTAAAGTAGCCAGAGTTTACCTTGATGACGCTTTGCACACTATTAGCATTATCTTAACCAGCTTCATGAGGTAGTCACCTGGAATGCTTTTCAATTAAAAGGTGCATCTCATTAAACGATAATTAGTGCAATTTCTTGCCGTCTTAATGAGTTTTCGATCAAACAGTAAATTGTAAATAATAAAAATAGAGTAAATAGCCCTATTATTGAAATCGTGCTTAGGACTAGATTGCATAAATACAAATAATGTCCATACGGAAAGATGGCAGATGGACACATTTTTGCCATTAATTTATTATGCTATCTAGGAATTAATATTTTTGTTCCATCTGTATTAAACTTATTAGGGAGCCCCATATCGATTATAGCTTATGTATAAGCTCATGTACTAGCTATGTGCCCATAAACTAAAGCATTATTCACATTTATAACTCTCCTGTGTGTCCCTTATACAAGTTTATCAAAGTGCTGTTTGTAAGAACAAGCTAATACCTTGCAAGATATGGATAACACCGTATCTCAATGATGAATGATCTCTTTTGTTCTCTCATCCAGGAAAAGAGAATGTAAAACCTTCAATATTGTCAAACATATTTTCACATAAGCGTTACATAAATTATCCAACATTACTCAATAAACTATTTATGCAATGCTTATGAATGTGTTGGAAATGCACCTCGTGGCTAGCCTTCAAAGCAAACCTTCTCATGATAAGGCATCAACTGCAAAGTTTCATGTGAAACTGACTTTCATCAAAACCAATTTAAAAAAAAAAATCCCAATTCAAAAGCTGATGCAAGCCATTACCTTTTATTACACCTCAAACTACAGATGGCATATTTTCATTACCAGAACTGTTCCAGTGATTGATATGTCACAACTTAGAGGGCTGAAGAAAACTCCTATTGCACTTTAGTAAACAAACACTTCTGTCCATCTGCCTGTATCATCCGTGCTACCCTTAATTTCATTGAATTAGTCACTCAGATGGCAGAGAGACGTGACATGTTGGCCCACTGTGAATTTTAGAAAACCACCAATGTTATTCTGCACATTTTGGGCAGTTCATTTCACATCTTTATCCAAAGCACTCAATTTATTTTAGTAACTCACAGAGAGACAGCATGGTAGACACAAGAAGCAGTGGATTTCAAAATCTGTCAATTATCAGCAAACTTTTCACCATAAATAAAAGAATGCGAATCACATCAGGGAGCAGGATATTTGTGGTGTTCCCAAAAGAGTATTTCAATTTTGAATAATGTCAATGCAGATTGACATTAAAAGAGGGCGACCCAAAATGAGTAGGCGACAAACGGTGGAGAGGGACCTACATTTGGTCCATAAAATTGGAAAGATGCCAACAGAATAGCGTAGGACCAGTCGAAATGGAGCACCTTGACCGCCTCATGTGTCACTAGACACAGGAGCGACGAAGTCTAAGTAAGCCAGTGCAGATTCGACATGATTTCTCACAGTGCAGTACTGTTAAATTTAGACTTTAATCAAGACCTAACCTTATAAACAAATAATAAATTACAAAGCAGCAAAGACATTTTCTTGGCAATGTCATATTGCTGTGTCTTTTTATATTGGCATATATGAAAAACACTAAATACTATTAAGAATTAAAATAGTTCTTCTTCATTAGATGAATTTTAGAATGTTAAATCTACAAAGCGAAAGCTAGTAGTACTTTGTCCAACACTGCTACCAGGTCAGGGTCCATGTGGACCTTACTGATCCACATGTCATATTATTTGGAGTATAGTTTAATGCTGGATGCCCTTCTTGCTGCAACTTTCCCATTTCCGGGCTTGGAAAACAACCATTCACACACATTCACACCTATGGGCTATTTAGAGTAGCCAGTTAGCCTAACTTCATGTCTTTGGATTGTGGGAGGAAAGTAGAGCACCCGGAGGAAACCCACGCAGACACAGGGAGAACATGCAAACTCCACACAGAAAGGCCCTCATTGGCCAGTGGCCTGGAACCTTCTTGCTGTGAGGCGACAGTGCAAACCACTACACTACTGTGATGCCCGAAAGCTAGTAGTACTGAATGGATTATATTTAAATACAACTTTTTCCTTTGCAAAGAGCTAATTCATTTATAGTCACTAAAAAGTCAGATAATTTCAGGTTAAATCATTGCTATAAATAAGACACTTTGAAATGTTTTGTTTCACTGTGGTGCATCATGCAACCACTTTTGATAGGCACCTTGGTCTCAAAACAAATAAGACACATCTGCTTTTAATTTGATTCAGGGACAATAAATGAAGAAGAAGAAACCTTTATTTGTCACATGCACACTTCAAGCACAGTGAGAATTTAATCCTCTGCATTTAATCTATCTGAAGCAGTGAAAACACACCCAGAGCAGTGGGCAGCCACATCAGAGCACCCAGGGAGCAGTCAGGGGTTAAGTACATCGCTCAAAGGCATCTCAGCCCAAGGCCACCCCATGTTAACCTAACTGCATGTCTTTGAACTGTGGGGGAAATCAGAGCACCCGGAGGAAACCCACACTGACACAGGGAGAACATGCAAACTCCACACAGAAAGGCCCCCCACCGGCCGCTGTGCTCGAATCCAGAACCTTCTTGCTGTGACGCAACAGTGCTAACTACTACACCATGCTTCCTTCACTGTTCATTCATCTTTAAACATTCTGTTTTTGTCACTGACTTTTTCAGAAGTTCACTAATCAGACTAGGGAGTGTAAACAAAAACAGCTGTGGCTGTTCTTCCTTGGATAGCCTAAAGACAACAATTGTTAAAAACAGTTTACAGTCAGGTCTCCATCAGTGAACAGTCGATAACTTCAGTTTGATATGAGAGACTTAAAGTTAAAAATCTAAATTAAAACTCTCATACTTGAATTTCTTTCAAGATATGTAGCACTACTTGACGTTATAATATAGTCTACTGTTCTAGAAGAATGAGACCATCAGTGATGGTGTAGCTCACTCCGGCCCCGTCTAGTCCAGAAGGAATGATCTAAAGTGAGACACTTTGCACAATAAATGTTGCAAGCTATATACAAGCTATGTATAGAAGCTATATACACCCTAGAAATACCTAACTATTTGCCAGAAAGAATCCAAAACGGTGAGTAATTGACCATGAAGAAGCGATTTTTGTTGACCTTCTCATTAAGGTTTAATTCATCCATAGCTTCATTAATAATTGTAATTAAGCAAATCTGGGTAGAAGTTATATGCACCCTAGGTACCCCTACCTTCATGCCAGAA
>JAODVO010000006.1:30985888-30997901 GCA_025400055.1 Notarius lentiginosus
CATGTCATGAACAACTCTCATGTTCCTGTTGTTCTTGGATTACCCTGGTTGATGCAGCACAACCCCCCCCACCCACTTAAACTGGACTGATCACACCATCTTAGGCTGGAGTCCTTCCTGCCTGGTCTCCTGCCTGAACTCCGCTCTGCCTCCTGCCATACCACCACAGCCCTCAGCCAGTGAATTTCCCAACCTCTCTCACGTGCCTCCAGAATATCTGGACCTCAAGCCAGTTTTTAGTAAAACCCAAGCAGTGTCCCTCCCTCCTTACAGGCCTTATGATTGCGGGATCAACCTCCTGCCTGGGATTGGCGCCACCCAAGGGACGTCTCTACTCTCTCTCACCCGCCGAATGACAGGCCATGGAGAAGTACATCACGGAGTCACTGGCAGCTGGGATCATCCGCCCTTCCTCCTCTCCAGCAGGGGCAGGGTTCTTCATCAAAAAGGACAAGTAACACCATCCCTGCATTGACTATCGAGGTCTCAATGCCATCATGGTCAAGAACCAATACCGCTCATGATCACAGCTTTCGAACTACTCCAGGGAGCTAAGGTGTTTACTAAACTGGACTTACACAATGCCTATCACCTAGTTAGGATCAGGGAAGGGCACGAGTGGAAGACGGCCTTCAACACCACCACAGGCCACTATGAGTACCCCGTAGTCCCTTTCGGCCTGACCAACGCGCCTGCAATATTCCTCAAGACGTCATTAACTACTGCCTGGGACTTCATTAACACCTTTATCTTTGTATATCTGGATGACAGCTTGATTTTCTCTCGCTCCCTGGAGGAACATCGGGGTCACATCCGGCAGGTCCTCCAACGCCTGCTAGAAAATAAACTGTTCATTAAGGCAGAGAAAAGCAAGTTCCACCAAAGCTCTGTCTCATTCATGGGGTTCATCATGGCTCCAGCAAAGATTCAAATGGACCCCCTCAAGCTGGAGGCAGTCGCTGACTGGCCCACCCCATCTTCGAGACGAGAGCTCCAGTGCTTCCTAGGATTCACCAACTTCTACAGGCACTTCATTCGCAACTTCAGCATGGTGGCCGGACCTCTCTCAGCCCTGACCTCGACCAAGACCCAATTGAAGTGGGGGGAGGAAGCAGAGAAAGCCTTTTCCACGCTCAAGCACAGGTTTACCACAGCACCCATGCTCACCATACCCAATCCTACCAAGCAGTTTATTGTCGAGGTCAACACTTCCGAGTCAGGGGTCAGAGCTATACTATCTCAGAGGGCCAGTGATAACAAGGTACACCCATGCTCCTTCTTCTCCTGGAGGCTATCTGCAGCCGAAAGGAATTACGACATTGGTGACCGAGAACTACTGGCTGTTAAACTAGCCTTGGAGAAGTGGAGGCACTGGCTCGAGGGGTCGGAGCTCCCCTTCCTAGTCTGGACTGACCATAAGAATCTGGAGTATCTCAAGTCCGCCAAACACCTTAATTCCCATCAAGCCCGTTGGTCTCTCTTCTCCTGGTTCAACTTCATGCTCTCCTACCGCCCAGGCTCCACCAAACCAAACCCAATGCCCTGTCCAGGATGTTTTCTTCACACCAAGAGGAGTCTAAGCCGCCTGAGACCATCCTTCCTCCATGCTGCCTAGTGGGTCTTTTCTTGTTTATGATTTCTTGTGCTAGCGTTTGTCTTTGCCTGTCTCATGTTTTTGTCAAGTTGTTTTTTCTCATTTTGCCTGGATTATTTTTGCTGTTTGTTTATCTTTTGCCACACCCTTTCTTCTCTATTAAATTATCTATTTAATAAGATATTAAATTATCTTATTTATTGGATTACTGTCTGTGTTCTGTTTGTCGATCCTAACTTCACCATACCTCCACCAGCCCTAACAGTTCCAGGTTGGAATTGCAACACATCAGTGGAGCAGACAGGAGAGAAACAATGAGGGAACCAGTAGTGTCCCCAGACACCTGTTCAGCTTTTAATAAACCCCTGCCCTAATTTCCAGACATCTTATAAATGTCTAGTGTCAGGCAAACAGCCATAAGCCTGTTGGCACACATCAGGTCAGCAGTTGTGTGGCTTGATCTTGCCTCCCTGAACGTTATCAGAATGCTGGTGGTGTTTCTAGACTTGAGCTACCCTTTCTTGCTTCTCTTCCATTTATGTATACACTGCACTCGTACCATTCATGTACACCATTCACAAGAGCTCTGAAGGTCAGGGCTACTGACTATTTTTGGAAAAACCTGTACTATGACTGTTGACTGACAAACTGGCAGTTACTCCAGTCAAGAATAAGTCAAAGACACACACACACACACACACACACACACAAATACAGATACAGTTATTTATCAAGCTCATTTACAACAATCAACAATTTATGCCCCCTGATTTGTATCTGTTCTCACATATCCACATAGTTTCATCCAAGGCCTTTGGCATAAATAGTAGATATAAATAGAGCTGTCTGGCTGATGGTCACTTATTTAAAGGCAGAACAATTGAACAGTTGAATTCAAAGTAGCTTGTCCTCTCAACAGCACTTAAAACTACGATGTGACCAGATTTACAGACCTCGGTGACAGAAATTAAATATTTCTCAGGGTACAAGGACGGTGGGTGCCTTCGCCTGCCAGCAATGGCATATAAAAGCTGGACGCTGGGGGTCTGTAATCAGGGATCCTTTGCTGGTAGAGTAGAAGAGGGGAAGAGTTAACATTAGACCATTTTTCTGGAGCATGTTTTTTTTCCCCCTGGACATTATCAAGTTGACGATTTATTGTGGCTATGAAGACTCAATCTCAGGTAAAAGCCTCAGTTAGCTGTACATTCATTCAATTTGATTATTTCAGAATGGAAACCAGTTTCAGTGCATGATTTTCAGTATCTTAACACTTTGAATTTTAGGACGCTCCTGTAAAACAGCAGGAGTACTTAAAAAAGCAAAGGGATATACTTGCTTACCAAATGAAAAAGCTGTCAGCAAAGCAAGAACATTTCATTGTAAGTCATAAAGTTTCTTTCACGTTTTTTTTTTTAAAAACACACACAATCAGGTCCATAGGTATTTGGACAATGGCACAATTTTCGTAATTTTGCCTTTATACACCATGACAATGAAATGAAGCAATCAAAATGTGATTTGAAGCGTAGGCTTTCGGATTTAATTAACTGTTTAGGAATTATAGCCATTTTTTGCATATTCCCTTCATTTTCACAGGCTCAAAAGTAATTGGACGAACTTGAAATAATTATAAATATAAGCATAATTTGTAATCCTTGGAGGCAAATCCTTTGTGGTCAATGACTGCCTGAAGTCTGAAACCCATGGACTTTATGAAATGCTGAGTTTCCTCCCTTTAGATGCTTTGCCAGGCCTTTACTGCAGCCGCATTCAGTTGCTGCTTGTTTGTGGGTCTTTCTGCCTTCAGTTTTGTCTTCAGTAAGTGAACAGAAGATCACTTGGGTTGAGGTCAGGTAACTGCCTTACCCATTTAAGAACATTTAAATTTATTTGCTTTCAGAAGCTCTTGGGTTGCTTTTGCTGTATGTTGTCATTAACCATCTGTACTGTGAAACGCCATCCTATCAGTTTTGCAGCATTTGACTGAATCTGAGCAGAAAATATAGCTCTATATGCTTCAGAATTCATCCTGCTACTTCTATCAGCAGTCACGTTATCAATAAGCACCAGTGACCCGGTTCTGTTGGCAGCTATACATGCCCATATCCACTCTGTTTGACAGATGATGTGGTATGCTTTGGCTCATGAACCCTTCCTTTCCTTCTCCATATACTTCTCTTCCCATCATTCTGGTCCAAGTTAATATTAGTTTGATCTGTCCAAAGAATCTTGTTCCAGAACTGGGCAGACTTTTTGAGGTTTGCTATCAAAGTCTAATCAAGCATTTCTGTTCTGGAGTGTTCGCAGTGGTTTGCATCTTGAGGTAAACACTCTACATTCATGCCGTCTCTTGATTGTAGACTTTGACAATGATAGGCCTACTTTCTTGAAAGTGCTTTTGACTTGGCTAGATGCTGTGAAGGGGTTTTTCCTCACATCCACTACAATCATCCACTTTAGTCGTGGTCTTCCAGGCCTTTTAGTATTGCTGAGCTCACCAGCACTTTCCTTCTTTTTATGAATGTACCAAATTATTGACTGGGTCACTCCTAAAGTTTCTGCTATCTGTTTGATAGTTTTTTTTTCCCTTCAGCCTAATGAGGGCCTCCTGCACTTGCATCAATACCTCTTTGGACTGCATATTGAGAGGTCCCATGAACAGTTTTCAAATACAAATTCAACACTTGGAACCAACTCCAGACTTTATCCTCATTTTTCATGAACTAATGAGGAAAAAGGTCATAACTGGCCATGAACTTGCTTACCAGTCAATTGTCCCATTACTTTTTAGCTTGTGAAAATGGAGGGACTACATAAAATTGGTTGTAATTCCTAAACTTTGATTTTTTTTTGTTAAATGCCTTGAATTAAAGCTGAAATTTTACAGTTCAATCACATCTTGATTATTTCATTTCAAATCCATTGTGGTGGTGGACAGAGAGGCAAAATCATGAACACTGTTATTTTCCAAATACTATGGACCTGACTGTAATTAGTGTTTTGTTCTCAAAGATAATTCTGACCTATGCATTATATGGTTCTGGTCTACCATCCATCTCAGGAAAAGACAACAGAACTGAAAGAAAAGATCAGGAAGAAATATGATGACATGAAGCGAGTGCTGGATGAGGACCTGCGAATCACAATGTGCCAGCTAGATATGGAGCAAGAGGCTATGGAGAGAGCCACTCAGGAGAACATAGAAAAGTGCTACCAATTAATGCAGGACCTGGAGCAGCAGCTGTCCGAGACTGTCAAACAGCTGGACCAAGACAAAGCACACAACTTGGACATGGTACTGTCTGAAAAGGATATATTACAGCATTTCTTCTCATTTAGAATGTGACTTTTTCCCTCCAGTGAGTCATACTCTTGATCTGTTTTTCCCCTTGCAGATTTCAGAAACAGATAGAAGGTATGTACACAGTGGGTTTTTAACTTGTAAAATCAAAGTGCACAGTAAAAGTGAGGAGTGAATTATGTGAAAAAAATGATCTTAAAGGTGGTAAAGAAATGGCTGGTGCACCTCATTAGGAAAGACATCATTAAATCCAGCCACATTCTCACCCTAATCCATGGACCTTTTTTGTCAATCTGTTCCCTTGCAGGATAATGGAGACTTTGAAGATGACGGATCCACATTGTATCCACATGGACAACTTTAAGAATGAACAGTTGTTAAGTCTAACTATTAATTTACTGCTGTTCATCCGCTCACAGGTTCCTGTTACCAAGAAACTCTTCCAGAGCTGTGAGCCTCCCCCAATCACTTATTCTTTCTCAACCTATACCAAGTGTATGCTTTCACTACTTTAGAGCTGTAATTGTACTACTTTGTAGGTATACAGCAATGATATGCTGCTTTGTCTTGTCTTCCTGTCTCAGATGCCCAAGAAGTGGTTCTGAACCCTGATTCTGCTCATCCGAAACTCATCATTTCCCCAGCAGGAGATTCAGTTACGTACACAGACACCTGGCAAGAAGTTCCTGAAAACCCTTCCCGCTTTGACACCACCCTGAACGTGTTAAGCCAAGAAGGTTTCAAAGAAGGGCGCAATTACTGGGAGGTGCAGGTCAGTGGCAAAACCTACTGGGAGCTGGGACTCACCTATCCCAGCATCCCCAGGAAAGGTCGTGAGGAGCAATGCTGGCTGGGGCGTGGACCTGAGTCCTGGTGCGTAGAATACTTTAATGGTAACTACACTGCTTGGCACAGTGGGATTCCCCATGAGCTCACCCATTTAACCGAGAGGCAATTCCAACGTATCGGGGTCTTCTCTAGCTCGTACGGAGGACTCGTGTGTTTCCTTGGCGCAGACACCATGACCCCGTTCTACAGCTTTTGTGCAGGTGCATTTACAGATACGCTTCATCAAGCGGTCTGTCCTGGCCATGATAACCAGGGTACCAACTGGAAACCACTACTGATCTGTGATGCCTCAAGGTCTGCGCCCACTCTGTGATGGGAAAACCTGAAAGGACAGAGTGGTCAAGGCTGAATAAACTCAATAAAAGCAACTGTGTACAGTATAACTGTGTGATTGAATTGTGTAAAATGCCAATAAAAGGATTGCACAACAGACAAAGCAGTATTTATGTTTTAATACAGCAGAATGCTTAAAGGTATTACTTTAAATTCAAAAGTCTACTTTGGCCCTAAATAAATAAATAGGGGCAGAACATGTGGGAGTCAAATTCTTTCGATCAGTTGTACTTTTATACTAACTTATACAATTTTTTTTTTCATTGCTTCAAATAATTTCATACACGTCCTGAGGACAATACAGCAATTATAATCAGTCAAGCTTTTGAAATGTTTTCTTTCAGAAATCCATTTATTTCAACACAAATAGAGGAAATATACTTCCTCCACTTGTATAATATACCAAAGGAAATCTCTCTATTGTAGTAGGCAGTTCGTTAAAACCTCCAACTAATGACACAGTAGCTGCCTCTGTAGATGATAAACTGACAGAACAGAATATGAAAATCAAAATCACAACTTTCATACAATACATGGGTGGCTTGTAAAGTTTGTTGCTGGGTGTGCGTGTGCAGATTCATGCATTTATTTTTTATTCACAAATAGGAACTGTAGGATAAACTTTAAATAAAAGAAATACATATACGTATATTTTTGTTATTTAAGTGCTTTAACTCACTCCAAACTCACTGCTGATGCTGAAACCCAACTCAAATACATTGCCTCCTATGCTTTAGGTTTATAGTTTTGGAGCAGATTATAGACCATACGGTCTCAAAATTCCAAATAAAATCTTTCACGTAACCATTTGATCATGTGTAATAAAACAAATAAAAAATGAATTATTAAATTGAATTATTATTCATTGATTAAATTTAAGAGGAGAAACAATACAAAAATACTAGTATTTTTACCACAAGCATAATCATCTTCATAAATAAGGAACTTCCTCTTTCTCTTGCTGATAGGGTAAATAATGAAGGTAATTCCCAATGTGAACCATATACTGTACAGACAGCTCATACTTTGATGCTGCAGTAGGTTTTTGTGAACAGAGATAGGTGTAGACGTCAGTGAAGCAGTATTTGTTTCAGTGGTGTAGTTCAAGTACATCATGTACAAATGTTTATTAGCTAGTAATATGAGTAGGTCAATAATAAACTAATTATACAATAATTTACTGATAAAGCTCGGATCACTGACCACCACAGTCACCTGATAGCCAATAGCACTATATGACATTATAACCAGTTACACATAATTTAATGTATTTTTACAGTGGTAGTTAAGATGGATAAAATTCAATTGTTATTCCTGCAAGTGCTTAATTGCAAGAAATGCCTTTGGGTTGTGAACATATCTGGGTCTATATAAAAAGAGAATAAAAGAAGAAATATGAAACAGTGACATTACTAAACAAGAGTCATCAGGAGATGACATATATCCCCCCGGCCCCCACATGAAACCCCACTCCAAATTTTCCTAAGTTGAATTGGTTGCCATAAAAATATGGGAAAAAATAAAAAATCACAGGCATCCTAAAATATCAAAAGGCACAACTCATCGAGTTACTTAACATAACTGTCAGGTTTTGTGAAAAAAATTCCTAAATTCACATTTTTTGTGAAAAAAAAAAATAGTTTTTGAGTTATGCTCCGGAAACTAAAATGTTTACAGACGGACAGACAGAGCGATAGCTATATCCCCCCGCATTACATGCAGGGGGATAAAAAAATTAAATGCTTCCATCGGCTATAGGTCCTTAATTAAAACGCCATGAAACCGAACATTAATATTTCACACGGCCAGTGGACAAAGAACAGTGATAGTAATGTTCCATGGAATAAAAACAAGAGATAAATAATCAGCATTAACATGCAGTGCCACTAAAGAACCACTCTTCTGAAGAATCTATTAAGTGTCCAGAATAAAATCAGAAAGAAACTGTTTTCCCACACAAACAACACTAAATCTAGCTGTGTCTGGATCATCCCTGAATTTTGAGACCATGTGGTCACATCCTGTTGGTCAGTCAGTCGGTCAGTCAGTCAGTCACACTCCAGCTTTGACTGTGATGTGATAATGTGTGCTACCAACATACTTAAATTTGAAAAATAAAACATAAAATAAAAGATAGAAATAAAAAGAATGAAGAATAAAAAAGGAAATCAAAGACCATAATGAAACTCTGAGGTCATAGAGATATCAGTTAAAATAAAGCTCTTTGGTCAGCATAGAGACAACACAGGGAATCTGCTTCTTCTCACTGAAGCGTGGGTCTTCAGACCAGGACTCAAAGTTGGTTGCTACCATGTAGTTGACGCGTGTGAGGATCTGCAAGATTTCCAGTTGCTTGCCGGACTCGTTAAGGACATTACAAAGAGCTTGGACAAACCAAGAGCCCCGGCCTGGATTCCTCCATGAGTAGTAACCTGAACGAGAAATGCACCACTGTATCAGTCAGCATCTGATACACGTATAGTATATGGTAGCACTAATAAACTGATTTAAAAATCTCATCTCATCAAGGTTGCTATCAGAGGTAAGGAATTTTTCTGATTATGGGATTACGTTACAGTTTGGGATTTTACTAGTAACCAGACAAGCTGCATTTTTGTCTGGCTAAAAAGTGAAGAAAAAAAAAAAAGAGAGATACTGGTAAAGGAACAACTATTCATAGCTGTAAGTGATAACAGGAAATAAACAGTCTTACGGACATCCCGTGATATTAAATGCAGCTATAAGTGGATAAAAAGTAAGTCATTTTCTGACAAAAATTGAATGTGTTGGCAAACTGCTGTAGTCTAAGGGGAATACAACACTTAATAAAACAGCATGTGTTGTTACAGAAAAATAATCAACCCTAACCTTGATTATTTTCCTATAACTGCAAGCCCTACCATGTTTTATCGCTTACTTACTAAATAAAACACAGAGTACTTCCACTCTTCTGCATTTTTTTTTGGAATATGACATTTACTACTACTGCTACCACTACAACTATGACTACTACTACTACTACTACTACTACTAATAATAATAATAATAATAAAGATCACATGTTACCTGGAACAGTGGAGTAAGCAAACAAGAAATCTGCCTCCACTGGGATTTTGTGTCTGGGGTTTGCATCCGTTTCTAGAAAGTCACGGGGTGTTCCTGAGTCGGTCTGTATACCATCATCAAACTCTGAACCTCGACAGGCCTGTGAGAATAACTCATTAATACCCTCCACAAGCGAACAAGAAAGAGTTAGCAAGGTAAGTGACCATGCTGAGTAAACAAAATTGTGTCTATACGTATATCATTTTACGCAGGTCCTGCTCCTCTTCTCTTACCTGGATGAAGAAAAGCTTGGGTTTGCCCACAAGGCTCTTGCACATATCTCCTCTGAAGAGGGAGGTTATGTCTTTGATGGGCATGGCCCTGTCCGTTCCATATATCATGCCCTCCTCTCCATGGCTTAACAAGATACAAGCAAAACAGGAGCTGTCAGTGTGATCCTCTTCCGACACTGATGCAAACACACAAACACAGAAAAGATAAGGACAAAGAGCAAAAACGACATTAGTGATTCTAGATGACAAAGAAAACAGCAACAGTGATCATCTGCTATTCACAATGTAGGTTAGAGCGATGCAAAAGTAGTACTCTAACCTGCAACCACACCTGTTCAAAAGAACAACCTTATAAACTGCAAAGAATTTTTTTTTTTTTGTACCATAAAGCATAAAAATGTGTTGCAACGGAATGAGTCTTTTGTTCTTATCAGGCTTGTACAGAAATACAGTGCCCTCCACAATTACTGGCACGCCTTGGAAAGATCCATATAAAGGGTTGGAAAAAATGCACGTTTTGGTGAAGCAGCTTCATCTCACACGGCAAAAAATGAGGAAAAATCCAATCTTTCATTGAAACAAATTTATTCAGAGAAAATCAAATTGTTTCCCATTTAAATTGTACATCTGTGATGTGACTGGAGTGTGTAGGAACTTTCAAGCTGTAATCCATGACTTCCTGATTAAATGGGGTACAAATATGAAGGGACACAGAGGCCAAATTCCCTCCCTGCGTCTGAAATCGCTCCCTATTCACTATATAGGGTACTATATAGTGAGGACGCCATTTTGTAGTGCTGTCTGAAACCTTAGTGAGGATTATTACACCCTATATAGTGCACTCAAAGTATCCCATAATGCATCATGAAAAGTAGTGTACAACTGATGGTCACTAGCCAAAGCAATATATCCCATCATGCATTGTGGTTGCGCTGAAAGAAATGAAATTAAAAGTCTCAAATTTGATTTAATAAAAGGCAGTGGCAAAGAACGTATTCAGTCTTGGTTTAAAAAAACTGAAAGATGCAGGTATTTTGTATTTATTAATGTGGGAAATACGCTCAGTATAATATGGATTTATCACAAAAATACAAGCATGTATTTATTATTTTGAAAACCCACCAGCCAACTGATCTGGCACATTTTAATTGTGTGACAGTAATGACGTAAATACCAGCATGACAGACTGGTGTCCAAAAGCGGGGTTTGTTTGTTTTTATTTTACCAATAAGCTCACTATATAGTCCTCTGTATAGTAATTCCCTGTATATGGAGTAGGGAGTAGTGAATGAGTGAGCGATTTCGGACACAGGGAACGTTGGCAGATGTTGGTCACTTTGATTTCCGCTGGTTGTTTTACTTCCGTCCTACAATGTCTCACGCAGGTCTCAACGAATCTCGTTTACGGCCATTGCTTTGACATATGGGCTGATATATTACATAGAATATTTCAAACACTCATAACTTGCTATAGCAGTGACAAAATAGCGATCAAAAATACATTCCTATATTTAATAAAATGAGAGAAATAGAATTTTGATAATAAAAAATAATTGCCTTCAGTTACCCTTTAATACTTATTGGGAGCTCTGCTTTTAGGACGTGTCGAAATATGGACGAGAATGCTTGTATTGTAACTGTACAACAAAATTTAGTTCACCATAGGAGAGCAAAGCTGCTGTGTACACATGTGCGCTGCCACTCTTGGGCACTTCAGCCCAAGGCCGCCCCCATGTCAACCTAACTGCATGGCTTTGAGGGAAACCAGAGCACTCAGAGGAAACCCATGCAGACACGGGGAGAACATGCATGCAAACTCCACACAGAAAGGCCTCTGTTGGCCGCTGGGCTCGAACCCAGAACCTTCTTGCTGTGAGACGACAGTGCTAACCACTACACCACCATATATTGCTATATGCTATAAGCGATCTATTGTATTTATAATAGATTATATTTCAGTATATTTTGGCACTATATAAATTTAATGATATTAAACCTCAAATATTCTTGAGTGTATGTTTCTTTAAGTCTGTATTAGTAGACTTGCGTAAACATGTAATAAATGTTTATGAGCTTTTTCGCCGTAAGCGCTTGTATGTTTCAAAGGCGTATAATTATAATTAAACAGTGCAATTTCCTTTAGTTAAAGCCCTTATTTAGGTTACTATAAATGGGTTAATAAAGTTGACATAGGTTACTGAACAACTTACACACAGGATGTTAATTAATGTGTTCAATTTACTGCAATTTGATTAGATAAGTTAATGATTATGAGTTCGGTCACGCTGCATTTAACACAAATCTCCGATTTGTTGCACAGCAACTATTTCCAACATGCTAGCTCATAAATTAATCAGACTGCTTGAAGAAACTACACTGATTGTATCTTTAAAACATACAACAAATGATGATGGGAAAACAAAGAGCCATTGAAGTTTATAACAAGTTTTAACAAGATTATTAATGTATATTTAAACATCCGTACACTTGTAGTTTAATATTACGACAACATTATGTCTAAATGTACTTGAAGTAATGTATAGTATCAGTCAAATGCTTGGACATGCCCACTCATTTATAAGTTTTGGTGTATTT
>JAODVO010000006.1:31145791-31158358 GCA_025400055.1 Notarius lentiginosus
GCCCCACGTCAACCTAACTGCATGTCTTTTGATTGTGGGGGAAACCGGAGCACCCGGAGGAAACCCACGCAGACACGCTGGGTTCGAACCCGGAACCTTCTTGCTGTGAGGCGACTGTGCTAACCACTACACCACCGTGCCGCCCTGTATATATATAAAATCAACAGAGCTGTGTGCTGTTCGGTGCTCTTCTGTCTTTTACTGTGCCTGTTGTTCTATCATTATTGCACTGTCTTGCAATGTTTATTAAACTTTTGTTCCAACTGTGTTGTTTTATGTAGCACCTTGGTCCTGGAGGAACGTTGTTTTGTTTGACTGTGTACTGTACCGACTGTATATAGTTGACATGATGATAATGCCACTTGACTCAACTTGATAGTTTACGTGTCCAGTAAATACAATAAGTTTTGTATGCTGGTCTTTCTTTCTTTCTTTCTTTTCTCAATGAATCATCTGTACAGTATCTGTTACAATCTGTAGCAAGCATCTTTTTCCATGAGTTGCCAACTGAGTCAACACCAAGTCAACAGCTGACAAAGTGGAGGACATGATTATATTATTCATGGTAGCCCAGACCACACTAATGTATTCAGCTCATTTTCCTGGCACTATACTGCCCACTGCATCTGACAGAATACCCCAGATCAGTCCATACAGACTGTATGAAAAGCTTGTTTTATAGTCACTCCTACACTCCTTTTCATTGACTGCAATCATGTGAGTGTTGAGCTCTCCGTTTCTATTCTCTGGTATTTACTGTCATTTGTCTGCTTTCACAATTTGTTTGAGTTGGTGAAAAGTGGTGGTATGCAGTGGAATTTTGTGGTTTGATCGTTACCATTCTGACCATCATAACCGATACTGGAAATAAACATATTTAGACATATTTAAATATGATAATTTTATTCATGGAATTGACATATCGAGTAGCTTTAATATTCAATAGTAAATTTAATTAATAAAAAAACCCTCAAATATATACAGTAGTCATTAGATAGATTACAAATAATTACAGTTGTTTACTTGAAGTATTATCTGCAGGTAAAAAGCACTTGATGCCAAAATGTAAATGCAAACACATGAAAATAAAGACACTCATATTAAGCACTTTGCTGGTTTTTTCCCCCCTTTTCTCATGTTAACAGTAATCTGTCAGAGTTTAAAAACAACTTCCCTACTTTACACCTCACTCACACAGTATTTCATGACATACATACATGCAGGGGGCTGCAAAAGTAGGTATACAGTAAGGATTATTCCAGTATTACCAATATTATAATAGTGGTGCTTAATACTAACATTTTGTTTTTCATTACTGTATACCTACTTTTACAGCCCCCTGTATTTTGTCCTGGGAGATCTATTTAAAAATGTGCTTTTGTACTAAGCTGCATTGAAAACAGAAGTGTGTGTTATGATCAATATATGATGACCTGTTCCTGCAGCTTCTGGTTGTAGGGCACATATCCAGGGTTCAGGACATTCCTGGAGCAAGGTTTTCCTTTTCCTGTACGTCAAACATTACTTTTTTTTCCTGGTTGTTTGTGATCCATAGGAAAATCGTGAAAACCCACAGGCTTTTGAACAGCTAAATATGAAGATATAGGTGAACAAGTAGACCATTGTGTGTTTAGGGGTTTATAAGCTTTTCTTGGGTTATGGTTTTGAACTTCTCTACAGTACAGTGAATTTTATAGAATAATTTTATAGAAAAAATGGGTCCAGAAGCATGCTCGAGTTCTTACAGCCTTTCATGTGGACAACAGTGACCTCTTTTGTACAAATATACAACAACAAGTATCAAATAATAAACACCCTTTTTTTAATATAATACTTTTGTCATGAATGGATTTATTTTAAATCCATTTAGTATTATGGATTGTTCATCTTATTCTAATCTAATTAATTGCTTTAAAATATATAGGAGTATTCATTTCCTATCATCAGACAGATGATGCAGAAGCAGAACTACACAGGATATAAAACAGTCTTTACAATTCTGTAAATATTCAGTACTTTACAATAATCCTACTGATGCTGGACCAGTCTTACAACTGTTAAAAGGCTAACTGTCTCTGTGATATTCACGATTATATATATTTTAAAGTTGTAATATGTGATGACAAACTTATCAAGACAATACTGACTAATGACCCATTTCTTTGCTACATTTAATTATGCTTGATTACATTTTTGAAGGGTCTGCATAAAATGTTGCTTGATCAAAGGAGACTGTTAAACTCTAAGTGCTGATGTACAATACTCGTGGCACATCATAACATTGCCTTATTATCTAAATTATTTTATGAATTATATGCCGATTCCTTTTTATGGATCTGACGTTATTTAATACGTGCATTTCTTGAGCATTATATGAATGCGAATTCATTTCAACAGAACATCCTTGGTAAAACATAATATTAAGGATCCAAGACAAACTGAGGCCTGAGGAAGTATGTTTCTTGTGATGCGATTTGTAACAGCGATAGTCTAAACTTCCTTTGCCAACATTTTCAAGGAAGATATGTCTCTCGCTTTTTTTTGTTTGTTTGTTTTTTTTATCTTGGACCAAAGTTGGCTAGAGGAACTTGGGCTGCTGACAAGCTTTTCTTATCTCGATGGTCCCTCACATTCAAGTTTGTCTCTTTTGGTGCTGGTTTCAAATAGAAGTGTAACTGAAAGCAAAAAGCATATATCCATATGTGCACATATTATTTCGTGTCATTAAATTAAATGTAGACGTATGGCATTGATAGCATTTATTTTATTCTCACCTTTATGGCCTCTGCAGGTCCAACCGTCACTGTACTGGTGGAAGACTGGTAGCCTGGTACAAAGGCAGTCACAGTGTAGGTTCCTGGCAAAAGTAGACGGAAATAATCTCCATCTGCACCTAGGACATGAGACAGAGTTGCAATCAGTATTCGACACTATCTATAAGGTATTTATTAAATCGTTAAATCTTGTTTATTTATCCATATTGTAAAGATTTACTAACCACTGGTTATGTCATGGTTTATGCCTGCCACTGAGATCACTGCATTGCTGATGGGGTTGTTATTCTCATCGTAGACCATTCCTTTAATGCCATGGTGAACCTGGGGATAAATCATATTACACTCCGGATTTATTTTAGTTATATTGTATATGCCCTAGACGTAGGTAGTAAAAGTTTCCATCCATGTTGTGTTCTGTACTATCAGCGAATAGTATTGCTGGGACTAAGTTGTAACTTTTATACCCATAGCCCACTCAAAGCACAAAGAGGCAGATTAGTTACATACTAATGCAATCCTACAACACTGGGTTGTTGTTTGACCCTCTCTCACATCTCGTCTATAATACTATGTCCTCTAATTTCCCATTTCATTATGGACACAATGCACTTTAATCAGGTGTATGCTTTCCCCAAGAAGTTAAACCTCTATGTATGACCCAAGCTCTGGGAAGTGGTACTCACCTGTTCCAGGTAGGACACCAGAGCCTCCCTGTTGGCAAGCCATTCTCTGGCCAGAGTGCTTGCTGGGGGGAATTTATCACAGCTCAACTCCAGAGTGATCTCAAAGCAGTTAGTGTACAGGTAGTTAAAGTCCTGCATACCTGCAAACACAAAATGCTGATGTTTAACCATATACAGGGTTAGTCAAAATTTTATGTTAACACTAACGGATTAGCTTTCTCCTGCAGACAGACGTACGCCATGGGTGACAGATTAACACTGGAGCAAAGAAGAGTTTAAATGGTACTGTTGCTCGCTGTTTTTTGTGTGTTGAACACGATGGCGAACAGGTTAAGACCATCCTGTAAATCATCTCGCACATATGATGTATGTTTTGTGAATAAATGGTTTCTACCATTTAAGTGTTAACATAATTTTGACTAACCCTGTATATTCACTCCCTGTGAAGAATTCAGTTCGGGCCTTGTGTTGATTAGAGGAATTAAGTTGTTCAATAATTAAACATTTGGTCATTTTAGTTATATTACGAGATATAAAAGCATCCACTGACCCTTGGATAGTGTGTACCAGCTGGCTCCATTGGTAATCCCCTCCTCAAAGTAATCTCCACAGTTATAGCCTTTATGCATCCAGCTGTGAGCATAGGAGTAAGTCTTTGCCAACTACACACACACACACACACACACACACACCATATAACAAATTAAGTACTATTTAATAAACTTATTCTAAAAATTCATATGCATTCACTCAATTGAATTATTACATACGTTTTTGAAGAGCTTGTCATCCGGAGTGGAAGAATATGCAGATCTACCTCTGAAACGGGCTTCTCTGGATTTGTCAAAAGGGTAGTTTGCCACCACTGCTCCTCCATGCAGATTTGCTGATAGAACAAAGTTATAACTTTGCATCCATCTAATAACTGCAAAAGTCTCTGGTTCAACCTAGAGGCAGAAAGAGCACAGGAGGAAAACTGTACTGTATGTATATTAATGTTCTGCACATTTACCAACCACACAGTATGACTGTACACACCACCCCGGGAGAAATGATTAACTATGTCAGTGGAAAGTTATCATGGTCGTCTACCATGACATAATGCATCCTATTAACCCATTAAAGGTAATAAAGGAGAATAAACAACTGGCTGCATTGATTGCTTTGGGTCAGATCAATTTGGCACCACAGTTTGTTGTCCTTGCAGATGCACTAGAATGTTAATCCAGACTAAGCTTGGTGAAAGATCATATTTGTTATATATTGATCTTGGCTTCTTAGTGACCTCATAGGTTGGTTTCTGGGGAAAATCCCTCCCCCGCACTATGTGATGTGTGAGTCAAAGGCTTTATAGCATGCAATAATATCCGAGGTGTGCTTAGCTGCTATCTAAAATGTTATTGTGTCCTAATCTGGATTTCTTATTGAGACAAATGTGTTAGATGTCCTTGCTAGATACAATACTATTCAAATAAGAAAAGATTAACTGTATCCTGTTTTTTGAAATCACTTAACTGTAATCCGTTTTGAATTTCATGTTAACTAAGAGTCAGTGTTATTTAATTCCCCATCAACCTTAGCCAGCTGCTTTCACTTTGACTCAGTCACTGCAGTAGTTTTATTGAAACGTTCGGGGAACTGATCTGCATGAAACATTTCCAGTGTCTGCATTTTGAAATAACAATACTGAATTGCAGTGTCTGATACAGGCCAGACTAGTGCTTTAAAACCTTGGAAGGATACTTCTGTAATGAGTGACGGATAGCTGATACTGATTAAAAAATCCAATAGTTTCTGTCCTGTGGGTTTGTGTAATCCATGCCATATGTAGTATTTACCTTTTAAAAAAAGGTTTGTGCAAGATTGTGACAGATATGAAAGCAAAACAACGTACAACACGTGAAGCTGTTGTAGTTGCTACCGTGTTTCAAATATTTGGGGTTTCTCAAATGGGAACTGTTTACCTTTTATTTTATTGGTTGTTCTGTACATGTCCTCTCAAGTTATCTTGGTGTACTTGCGGTATCCATTAAAAAAAAAGTCATAAAGCAGGTTGTTGGACAGTGAATGATCATTGTTATTTTGTGCTACCCACTTGGTTTTCCCAGTTGTCTGGAAGAGGCAAATGGTGATTCTGTCCATTGTTCTTCTCATTGTAATACAAAAGGGCATTCAGGTCAGGGAAATTGCGATTTAGGTCCACATATCTGGAATTCCCACGGCCCACCAGGTAACCATTGAACTCTGGACCCTGGAAGCCAGAAAAAATCATTTCTACAGTATGTATACTGAACTCTTTCCTAAATGCTAATAAGTATAAGGAAACATCATTAATGGTATTGCATCATATCTTGTACATAGTGAATAGTCATGTGTACATGGAGAATCATAGCAAGTTGATGTATTTTGGTACAGTGCAGTTGGTTTGTGATGTGCAAGATGGTAAACGTCATTTTAAATATATCTTTTGCTGGACATTGAGTTTGTGCCTGAAGTACTTGTAGTATGGTTATTCATGCTGGATCAGATAAGATATTTTGTAAAGCATGAGCCCAGACGTCTGCACATACTGACTGTTTAAATAATCTTGAAAAAGCTGTGATGGTTTTTCCTTCTCACACTGAGGGTATGTGTGAATAAGCTTTTGAGATTTATTTTTCCTTCAAAATTAGGGTTTTAATACCTGCCTAGCCGCCACTTCGTAGCCATCTGGATTCATGGAGGGCAGAATGTGAATGCGTGTGTTGTGGATGAGCTCTGTAATCCGTTGGTTCCCCAATTGGTACTCATCACACAAGAACTGAGAGAGGTAGAGGAGTAGCTCACGGCCCAGCACCTCATTCCCATGCATATTCCCTATATACTTGAACTCCGGCTCCACTAGAAAACATGTCAAGTCACCATTGTCAGGAAGTCAGAAGAGCATGTAGATCTGCAAAAGGCACCATAAGCTGATAACAGCAGAGTTCTAATTTGAAAAACTGAAAGGTTCACATGTAATTAAGTTTCTAGTTTCCTTCTTGAGTGTACTGCAGGGTTTTTTATTTATTTATTTGGCCTAGTTTCACAATCAAGATAACCTACATTTCAAAGTCCCCATTTCACTTTCTGAGTAAAGTGTTCAATTTTAGAAAGGAGAACATCGAATGGATAATGTGAATGAGACAGGCTGCATATGGATCAGTTGTTAATCACATAATGATGGGATTACTGGGAGTGTGTGAGCAACAAAGACATTGACTGAATTAAATTGGTACCTCTTTCGACTTCAGCATTTCATCAGACTACATCTAAGGTCCCACAATCTCTCTCATATATGCAATCACAAGCACACTGCTTAATATACTGTAAGCACCATGTTAATCATAAACTGATAAGTGGAGTCATAGCCTGGACTGCTGGCGAGGTTCCTGTTTTTGTGCTTTTCACCTTATTGTGGAACATGCATACATCCTCCAATTCTACTGAAGGAAACCCATACATCAGCGCAAAAAAAAAAGCTCTCCTGACTCCACTCTCACAATTTTTGTTGCCAACTGAAAGTGTAGAGACGAAAAGTGTCTTGTATGCTTATACCTAAACAATCCCCAATGTTTATATCAATGTAAATCATTGTTGTTCTCAGTTTATTGCAAGAGGAAAGATGGAACTTTAGCAGCATTCACAGGATGTCTTGCTTGATTCATGTAAATCATGCGTGCTCTTTGCACAAAGGCTGTTTCTGTGTACTTTAGCTGTTGACAGACCTTTCATTTTCTTTCAACAGCTGAGCGACACAGGATCACCAGGTCACATTAGATTATAAATCAGAAACCTATCTTCTCTAATGGGCATGGAGCAGACTAAATTGCATCAAGTGTTGGCTTCAAAACTAATAGACAAGAAATGGCCTTCTATTTTCAGTGCATTTCAATTTCCTCACATCAATTTAACTGTGGTTTACACTGGCTGGTTCAATTACATTATGCATCATCTCCTTTTAGAATACATCTCTCCCAGAGCTTAGGAGGTGTCGTCTGGCAACTGTACATTGTTCGCTATAATTTCTCCAAACATTGTTAGGAAATCTTGGAAAATAGATTTAAGCATAAGACTGACTCTGAAGTAGGTAAAGACACTCACATGCTTCATGGATGCCTGGATTACCGCTGAACTCCAGGACGTAAAGGTGGCGTCCCTCCACACTGTGACCAATGCTGTAGATGCGGGTGATGTAGGGACAACGGCTCTGGATGGAGAACAGAACGCGTACCATCTCCTCATATCCATGGTGTTGGAAATCAACAGCCCTAGTCATTGGAGCCCAAAGCCCTAGGAGCAGTACTCCAGTCCAAACTACACAACTGCCTGACAACATGGTCCTGTTCTGCTCCACAAACAGAGAGCTGTTCCCTTTCCCTCACTTGCTCTTTCCCTCTCCCTGTCCCTCCTTTTCTCATTCCACTCATCTGGTCTGTCTCCTCCCTCACACTCATATACAGGAGAAAGTACAGATAACTCGCCCCTCCTTCTCTATATTTCATGTACAAGGTTTCCTCACAAAACACTGACACATGCGTGAAAATGTGTGAGGCCTGCCTGTGATATGGGGTACAGTGTACACGAAGAAAATATACACCATATCTACTCAAAATTAAGGCAACAGATTACAAGCAATATTATTAATTAAGTATAACTATGTTTGGTTTTGAGTTAATATAAATTAAACTAGACCTTTTATAGTTATCCATTTAATATGAGTAATTCAAATAGAAAACAAAAAGGAGTTAATTACAACCTAAAAAATAGAGTTGACATGAAAAACAGAAACCTCTAGATTTGTAAATTGTACTAATAAAAATGTATTTAATTATACATATCAATGACATATAGTTGAGTCATCTGCATTTATCAGAGCATCGATTAGAATTCATTCAATGCAATAATATCTAAATTTCCTTCTTTATTAAGAATAGCAAACTCAATCATTAATGAAGAACTCTTCACTTTATTTTCAACGTTGCCAGCATGATCGAAAAAGTCACGTACAGCTAAAAGTACAGTTTTAAGAAACAGGGGCCAAAATTCTGCAAAATAGCCATCTGAATACTGTAAATGCCTAAAAAAATGACAAAAAAAATCACCTTAATTATAGGTCAAATTGCTCAAAATCCTCAGTGTTCGAATGAAAAATAAAATAAGTAAAATTATATAATAATATTAAGCAATGAAAGACATTAATACATAACACCACCCCATTAAATCCAAAACATGGGCTCAAAATAGAAGTTTAAATATCACAGACAGGTACAATTATCTACTTGTGCATGGAAACAATAACCAATCGAGAAGGAAACCTGAAGTTTTTAAAGTGATTCAGTGCAACTGGAACTGTGCGTTATTACCAGTGTCTCATGTCAAGCAGGCAATTTGGTCTTTAGGAACTGGTCCTCACAATTCAGGACTTAAACTTGAGCTATCTGGGATAACGAATTTGGTGCATTTGTCAAGCCATGAACATTTAAGCAAACCAAAGTTGAGTGGCATGTGGTCTGTTAAAGAGCTTACTTAAGATCTTATCAAATCTTAGTTCTCAGTTTCAACTACTTTATTAAAAGAAACAAACATAAAAAGCCTTCATATGTAATCAGACCACAATAGAGTCAAATCAATACTGACAAATTTGCCATTTTTCAAACGTGCAGTTCTCCAGCTCTGCAGGGGAGCACTGAACATTGTGTCGCACTGACAATGTAGACCTACTTAAAAGTGTGCACTGCAACCACAGTCTCATTTCAAGCCAGAAGTTTGCTCTTGAGAGTCTGGACTTTGTTTGAGAGCTTTGAAGCATTCAGTTCCAAGAAAAGGTTTTGGAATACCCAAAGGTATACTTCAGCTGCCTGGGATAATGGAGATTCAGTGCAAAGGTCAAGCCAAGGAGGACAGAACAAGCCCTGGCAATACTTTCAAATCCTGTGATGACTTCCATGCCCTCAATAATAATGCCACTGTCCTTTGGGCTGTCACTTGTCAAAGCTCTGGCCTTGGTCATCACTGATTGCCATTATGAGCTGTTCAAGTTCCTCCAAGTTTTCAGTGTCCTGCAACATGAAGTTGTAGTCAGTGTCATAAACTGTCAAAAAATATATTGTAGGCATATCACATCACGAAACAATACATTTTTAACAAAGGGCTTGTGTTTCTACAACCAGAGTATTAACTCTTTGGAATTCTCTACCACAAGACCCAAGGTCTGCTATAACCATATCTTCATATACCATATAAATTAAGTAGTATATGCAAAAATACCTTAGCCAACTAGCTAAAAACAAAACATTTTCAACAAGCCATTAAAATGATATAATTTAAGGGACAGCTTCTAGATGAAAACAAAATAGGTTTCCTTACCTTAGTCAATCAGCTAACATAAGTATTTGCAAGATGAGCAATGTGGAATAAAAGGGGCACACACCTTCTGCAGTCTCTTCAAATGTTTTGTGGATATAATTGAGGATACAAGTGAATCTTCTGAAGACATGGGGGATCATGAGAAGCTAGAAGAAGCAGGTAGTTCTGGACAAGGGTAAGAGGCTGAACCAACAGAAGAGGATGAAGCAACAGAAGCAGAAAATGAAGAGTCAGAGGAACCAGGGCTATCAGGTTTGGGAGGAAGACAATAAGCAATTGACAACCAAAGAGGTCCTGGGATGGGGGCTCATGATATATCTGCTTCTGATGATGACTGTGTGAATAACATATGAGGTGAGCCTTGCACTGTTAGTAAATGCACCCAAGGAAAAGGTCAACCCAAGTTGACCCAAGGAAAGCAGAGTTCCTTAGGATTGATTTATCCTCTCTTGACACCTCCAGCCATTGACCCCTCAGCCTTTGACCCCTCATTATTGTGTAGATCTGTGGTCAGACAGAGTAATGGGAATTAATCATGCAGCAAAGTTAATGACCAATAGATTACTCAGAAAAGACTAAACTGCATTTCTGCAGAGAAAGTGTGCTTGCTCAACTGTTGCAGAGGGTCGCCAACAGTAACTGGTTCAGACATGCAAATTGCGCATTACAAAATATTGCTGTAATGCAAGAACTTTTTGAAGTACCCTCATATAGACATGACACTCTGGGAATTTCAAATAAGACTCTGGTTCAGGCCCCCAACCCTGCCTTCAGTGAGGCCCAGAAGGCATGTGGCAATCTAAAAGCTAAACAGATAATTTAGTTGAGCAAACAGGGCTTGTTTAGTTGAAAGCCCACTCACCATGTCAAGATACAGGCCACAAATGGGATGTTAGTAAGACAAGACAGAAGACGAGGTTAATTGTAAAAACACACATTCCTTATATACACACACACGGCTCGAAATTTGTGGTGGTCCGGTCGCCCGAGAAGACTTAATTTGTCATTTGGTGGGTAATTCCTGTCACTAGCCAGCCCAGCTGGCTAGTTGAAAATAAAAAATATATATGAAGCAAAGATTCAGAATAGGGCTATGCGATATATCGAATATACTTGATATATCTCCGAAAATTCTGTGTGAGATACATAAAATTATTATATCGTAACTATAGAATATTTTATGGTCATCTGCTAACTTGCGGTTGTTTCGTGTTTGTTGCATTTGTTTAAAACATTTTCCGGTGGTTTTCTCCCTGTCCCTCAGGCAGCAACATGAGAGGCAGCCTAAGGGTAAAAAAAAAACAATAACATCACACACTCGCCAACCAATCCCGGGCGACATCTAGGTGCTGAAAGGAACTTGCGGGAAGATTTCCTAGTTTCGGTTTACAGCGCTGACTCAGTTCATGCAATCGCTGGTGTTGCATAGGCTACCGTGTAAGCTCTGTCAATTTCAGCGACAAATTAAAAATGGAAGCGGACGAATTGGTTCCTAAAAGAACGAGTAAGGGGTCAGTCATCCGGCATTTTTTTGGATATCGTGAGGAGGACGTGGAACAGCAAATGCCAATTTGTAAAGCGTGCAAAAAAACCAGCATCAAAATACTCGGGTCTTGAAATAAATGCACATTAGTCATGAACAATGGTAACGACTCCCTTTTGTGTTATTTTTGATGGAAGTAAAATTCATACATGAACACATTTTGGCGAGTTGATTTTCTGTTTGGCGACTTACTTTGGAAGGGAAACTAGTCTGGCTGGCTGGTGAAAAAAATATATGAATTTCGAGCCCTGATGAGCAATATGTATTGAAATGTGGGTGTAAAATGATTTTTTTTGAATGACTCATAACTCAAAGTTTGATCCCTTTTAGACAAATACTTCGTTACCAAAACAGTACGACAATATGAGAAATAAATACCAGAATTTGAAAGCTTTGACATGTTTAAATGCAGAGAAACAGAGGGCCAAAAATGCTCCAAAGCACAAATGGAAAATCTTTTCTTCATAGATTTCAACAATACATAATGTGATCAATATGTAATCATGGATCTTCAGTTGCAATATTTAAAGATATCTTATATCCAAGAAAAATTCATTCATTCATCAAGCTTAAAGGCAGACTGCCTTTCAGATTTTTCAAGTTTAGGTCATAAAAGAATTTTCCCCGGCACCCAGTTATTTCTGTTTAGTGGACCAAAAGCAACTGAATTTGAAATCACAGACTTCCAATTTTAGTTTTTTTTTTAAGTAGAACAATTAATGAATTTAAGGCCACATGCCCCTAAATTTTTCACTATTTTTTCCTGTTTCACCATGACCCAATTCAAGATACTATGTCATACATCACGTGGTGGGCTTTCCCCGTTCACGCAAGGCATTATGGGATACAAATTTGAAACAAGAGAGAACAATGGAGGATGTGAGTGTGCAAATGAAACGTGAAAGCCCGACTACAGTAACGGAAAGTGAGAAGACGTTATGTTATATACAGGGATGAGAATGAAAAATATTAAAAAGTCTGAAAAAAGCTGGGGGTTTGGGGGCCATAGGCACCCAGCGGGACCCAGGGGCAGAGCCCTGGTGAGGGCCCAGGGGGTGGGAGCTAATGATTTTTGGCTTTTTTTTTTTTTTTTTACCCCCAAACCATTAATTTTATCAGCAAAAAGTTGCAATTTATTTGGAAATAAATTCCCCTTCTTGGTGGACTACCAGGTGAA
>JAODVO010000006.1:31611748-31623785 GCA_025400055.1 Notarius lentiginosus
CAGGGTGTACCCCGCCTTTCGCCCGTAGTCAGCTGGGATAGGCTCCAGCTCGCCTGCGACCCTGTAGAACAGGATAAGTGGTTACAGATAATGGATGGATGGAAGATGTGTATTTTTATGTGCATATATGATGACTGCTGAAGTGACGGAGGGCGTTCGATTGTGTGATACATGTGGAAGGGTCGACTTACAGTCCTCTAAGGAATGATTTATGTCTGTGAGCATGCATCTCTGAGTGTGTCGGGGTGCCGTGTGCTGACACTCACATAGAGAAGGCTTCTTAATTGTGTGTCCACTAGAGGGCAGTGTTGCAAGAATTTGCAGAAAATAGAAATAATCAAGTAGGCCAAGAACACATTAGGAAAAAGAACACTTAATATTTGTTGTTTTATAACCTGTATGTCTCTGTTTACTGCTTTTCTGAACCCGTGTGTGTGCACTCTTTTCTCTAGGTTTGTGTTTGATTGAGGCCAAGCTCTCAGAGCATGATGCCAGATCAGTCAGGTAAATCAGTCTGATCAAAGTTTGTACGCTCTGTGTTCACTCAAAGATAAGTATTGGCACACTTCATTCATTCATTCACAAATGAAATTTGTCTGTAGCTGGCATGCCCTGGTGCTTTATGGAATCTTCATGGTCACAGTCGGCATGTTCATCTTCGGCCAGACGACCACCAACGCCATCTACAGAGACATCAACAACCAGTGACACAGCGAGGACAACTGCGATTGACTTGCAGGTTACGAGGAGTTGCTGCCCAGCTGCAAAACTTCCACAGGCACCTTGGCGTGAAACCTGCAAAAGGCCGCACAAAAGCATGAACAATTCAATCTCTTAATGAGCTTATCAGGTTATTCAGCTTGAAGCATGAAGCCTCCTCCTATAGCTGTAGAAAAATGGAGTAACATCCACTAACACTACACAAGTATTACTGGTTTATTAGTTCAAGTTTAAGGACCTGTCACACTTATTCGGAATTAGCAGGAATCAAGCAGAACCAGCCGGAATGAAAAATTTTTCAAAATCCGTGCTACATTCGGGTGGGAATTTCAAACTAACCAACATTCTTACAGCTTTCACAAAAAAGTTTGTAATAAGAGCGCCTCCTGGACTCAAAAAAGGTGCTCTTTGGATGGGAAAATATAAAAGTTGAAAAAAGAAAAAATACCAAGGCGCACTCGTACCAAAATACCAAGGCCACCCTCTGGCCTTCCTCAGGGAGTCAAACAGAAGAGAGAGGTTTTTTAAAAAGCTGGTAAACCAATCGGAAACCTCCACATTGCAGGTAAGGTGAGCTGCTCAGGTAACAGGTGTCATATATAAAACCTCCAGCAGGTGGCATCCTTACTAATCCCAATAGGAAAAGCTAATTCAGAGTATCCCATATTGAAGTTAGTAAACATAATGTGGAGTAACTCCAAAAAACCGAAAATAAAAAAGAGAAAGGCAACCACACCAATATAAAATCAGAGAAACACACTGAAATCAAGGTCCTCATTCAATCCTGGATATTTTGTAGCCTGTAATTTATAAATCCAGAAAGTCTCCCTCTGATTCAGCTGTCTCTGTCTATCCCCTTTTCTTAAAGACAGTGGAATATGATCAATACCACAGGCCTGCAAAGTAGATGGATCACTATTATGGTGTTCCATATAGTGTCTTGCCATTGAATAGTTTGCATTGCCTGTGCGGATTGCATACTTATGTTCAGCCAACTTATTGTTAATTATTTGATGGTAAAGAAAACTACCTATAAGTAGTGAATGGCCATTTAATTGAAAACAAAAGGGTGGTCTATGAACTTTGCACAGTACTATACATTCCCAATTGATTTGTTGTCCTCAGTAAGGCTAGCCAAAGCTAGCCCCCAAACCCATCCCCCTCAAAGGAGATTCTGTACAAACTGATTATCCTTGTGTTGGCCTGATGGTTGGTATAGCTGACCATCACAGCACTGGCTGAGCTAACCAACACACAGCTATGTCTCAGAACTGGTAAAAAGAACTTGAGAGCCAGATGGACCATCCTGAACCTGTATCCCTGTGGCACCACAACTGCTCCCCAGTATGATAGGTAAGTGTCTGTGATGACTAACTCTCCAGTGGAGCACTGCTCTAAGGTCATAAGAAAAATTCATGTGCCTCCAGCAAACTAGAGCCTCTCAGTGAGATAAAGACAAGCCTCTGTTTGAAATGTTTGGGGTCTGGCCACAGGCTGATATCCCACTGATGAAACACTTGTCATTCAGCAAGTCTAGATGGATAGTCTCTGCAGCTGTTATTATAAAACCTAGCATCCTCAACAAGAGCCATGTAGCAACCTCGCTGAATCTGTGAGGCAAGCATAATAATGTCTGCTACATATTGGGGTTGCAAGGTTGCTAGCATTCTAAAATGGGGATGAGAAAAAGGTGTCATCAGGTTCACTGATGCAAACCACAGCATGGTTGCACAGCACAGATTATATATCGTAACCTACGCATGCAGAAATTGAGGGTCTTTAGGGCCCAGTTCCAGTTCAAATGTAGAATTGGACATAAAGCTGTTTAGTGTTATTGGGGTGCTGTTTAGAGTCTACCCTAGAAGACTGGGAGCAATCCAAACTAGGTTTCATTGACCTAAAAAGTGCCAGATGTATGGTCTGTTTGGTGATTCTGTAGTCTGTGTTCTCTGATCCAGAGCTTAGCTGGTGGCAGACCCAAAGAATGGCACAGACTTTGCAGGGCTTATTTGTACATTCAGCAGTGTGGATTGTGCCAACACTGGAGAACCATGTGTAAAGGAATTAGAAAATTTCCCCATACCCTAACATAGGTGTATCATCACCGAGGGACCAGCTCACAGAGGGACCAGCTGTTCCAATGCTAACAGTAAAACAGCTAATATTTTGCCACACACGAAGCAAGATCATAAACTCGCACTATAATGTAATCAGCTTATCTGCATTCAATGCTTTGACAGTATGAATCTGGATCTAGTGCTTTGTCTGGTGGGACCACCAGCAATACAATGCAGGCATTGATTGCAGGTCTATGGCCCGGCCCAACCTGCTTATGAGCTGTCATATTTACTGAAGGGTGTTACAGTGCTCAGGTTCAATTCAGCTTTCTGTCTAAATCCTCCTCTAAAGCTTTTAATAAAATACTTACACTGTTGTGTAGTGCATTCTGTAATGACCAACACTGTGCAAAAGAGCATATTCATGGCTGTGACTGGTTTAGAACTATCAAATCCCACTTTGCGGTTCATTGTATGGTCTCAGCTTCTGAATGATTGAACCACCAGGTCAGTAATTCACATAGAGTAACTTTCTGGATGTCTTTATTATGCTTATTGGTTGTCAGGTATGTGAGTAGTGAGCAGTTTAGACTGTAGCTATTTGGCTCAGATGTGACTCTATATTAAGGCTTAAATCTGCCAGCCGAGCATTTCAGCATCAGCATCTTTGTGTCAGCATCAGCATCTCTGTGCAGTCAGCACTGGGGATGTCTAAGCCAGACACTGCTTTTAAGATGGTCAGTGCTGAGATAGTGAGCATGTAGTGGTTGTTCGTCTTTGGCTTCAGTGGACACTGGCTGCACACACATGAATCATGCAGTATGGTTCGATTAAGCACTCAGTGATTCATGAAAGAATGAGGGGTTTGTTACATGGAGGGAAAACCAAGCTACCCCAGAGGTGCATATTAGTAGAAATTCAGTTAATTTAGCTGACAAAACCAAGAACAGCACGTTTGGGGTGTCACAATACCTGAATTTTGACTTTGATACCAGTATCAACTTTACTATCATGATTTTCGATACTAATATGAGACTATGGCAAAAGATTATGCTTTCCAGGTTATGAACTCATTTATGTTTTTATTGCACTAACAAAAAATAAAACTTAACATAGTTAATTTAATTATGTAATAATTAATTAAATATGTTGTCCATATTAGTTCAAATAATTACAGTGTGAAATATATTTTCTCCTATGATCTTCCAAAGCCTAAGGATGTCTTTAAGGATGTGTGCTTAAAGTTTTGTGGAAATTTTCTACGGAAAATTAAAGTAATTTAAATACGACCAATAATGTTTGCATCTGTAATATGTTAAAAATTGATGAAAAAATAACAAGTCACTCTATTTTATTATAATGAGGATGATGTTAACTAACAGTTTTGGAGATAGCAATGAACATAATACTTCAACATCTCACTCTGTTTTTTCGATAAGCTGTGGGCATGAATGGAAACCAGGCTGATTCATCTTAGCCATGCATTTATCATGTTATACTCTGTACGTTTCATGCTTCTGCACACTCTTATGATCAGCATGTGTAATGCGATTAGTCCAGGGAAGTCAACGTCACCATGGTGAAATAAAAGACCAGAAGTATTAAATGTTCTGGAATCAAACTTTTTTCATGTTTTAAAATGGAAAAACTACTGAAGGCTTGATGCATCTTGCAACCCTATAGCACACTGTATTGCAAGGGAAAATCACTTAATCACGCAATCGTATGTAGCCAATGATCTGCTACTGAAAAACAAGACAGATAACTAGCAACCAATTTAGTAAACAATGCTAATGTTTCTACAGTATCCATAAGTATTATACGTAGCGTTTAGGCCATTTGAAGCATTTCGGGTTCAGATTTTGAACCATTTCTGGTGGTCTGGGGCACATTTTTGGCACAGTATACAAGTGTAAATAGCAAGTTATATATGACAACCAACACCCCTCAGAACAGATAATGCAAATACTCTCTATACTTATCATTAACGAACAGCAGCAGGCCAGTTTCAACACAGAGCTTAATTTATATGTTTATGTGAGCTTTCATCAGTGTGTGTGTGTATTTCTTTGGATAAGATTTTTGTATATTTTGAAAACCACTTTATCATGTAATTCACACTCTAATGTGAAAATCTGCCATTTCTAATCTTTCACCCCATTAAAACATTTATACATTTCATGTGTTTTCTTTTATCTGGAATGCATTATGATAAGATTTAAAACACGGGCATTACAACAAATGCATCTCTGGCTAGCTAGACTGAAATCAAATAACTGTACAGTCATGTAACATGCAAATCGGTTAGTTTCATTTGAATACCACCTTCTAAGTTTTAGAACTTATTTGTAATTGTTTTTTTTGAATAAGATGGCTGCAGCATCAAAAATAACTTAGTGACTTTTTTAATCTCAGCAACCTTTTTAAAGGCATTCCGAGAGTGTATGATCACCTATCAGGAGAAGCATTGGTTCTCATACAGTACCAATCAAAAGTTTGGACACACCTTCCAATTCAGTGTTTTTTCTTTATTTTTATTAATTAAGTATTGATGGACTGTCATTTCTCTTTACTTAGTTGAGCAGTTCTTGATATAACATGTATTACTACAGTTGCCAAATAAGGCTGTTTACTGTCTGAGCTCAAATGCATTAAGAAGGCAAGAAATTACACTAATGAACTTTTGTCTAGGAACACCTGTTAATTGAAAAGCATTCCCGGTGACTACCTCATGAAGCTGGTTAAGATAATGCCAATAGTGTGCAAAGCGTCATCAAGGTAAACAGTGGCTACTTTGAAGGATCTAAAATATGAAAAGTATTTTTTAAACACTTTTTTGTTTACCACATCATTCCATATATATTCCATTATTTCATTGTTTTGATGTCTTCAGAATTGTTCTACAATATAGAAAATAGTCAAAATACAGAAAACCTATATATGAGTAAGTATGACCAAACTTTTGACTGATACTATATGTCTCAGAAGTTGTTGATGTACATGCTTCTTAGTGCATATACTCGTATTAGTGCATCATTCTGAATATGCATCATTATACATTAGGTAAGCATTAAAATATTTTTGGACCTTTGCACTTATATGAAATAACTTTTTTTTTGCATACCTTATATATTACAGAGTTTATAGATGTATCCCACAGCATCTGAAACAAGCAGTTGCATTTATCAATGATTTCTGAATTCAGACACCCTCCCAAACCTTGTACTTTCCTTTGCATCTGTCCCTCTCCTCATGGTATCACATCCACAATGCAATGTCATTTTGATCACATGGTGTCATTTTTAAACCTTACTAATAATTTGTTTCATGCATTACCTGATTTTAGCCTACCTTATTATCTTGTTTATCCAACCAGAACTATTTCATTGTTGATGTACAGCTCCAAACTGACCTGTGTATAAGCTTGTTCAGATTTTCTCCTGAATGCTGAACGTTGGCCTCACAGGAACAAATCAATAAGGACAAAGATGTCCGCAAGCTCTGTGCCTGTCTTTCTTCTGAAAAGAGGAGACACAGAAGTAAACAAACATCAAGAAGTAGCAATTGATTCAGAACAGCACTGTTTATTGCCTCCGCAAAGCTTTCGCTCACAAACACAGGCATCAGAAAATCCTAGAGGTCCACATATCAGTCTTAGGCTGTTTCTGAAAAGCAGATGTGATGTGGCATGCTAAAGGAAGAAAGAATAAGGGTGTTTCAGTAAAAAAGGAAACAGTGAACACAAGGAACATTTTATTGCACACAGAATCAAGGTAGAAATACATGAGGGAGCACATTTAAACAGTTCTCATACGCCTTTGTACTTTAAAGCTCAAACTAGCCACACAGTGTGTTGGGGGAAAAATAGGGCATAATCCTTTCTCATTTCATTTATATAAAAAATACTGTTCATAGGGGTGTAATGCAATGACATACACTATATACAGAGTATGGGTTTTCAGCAATCTGTAACTGTTTAGTGCTCCAAATAGTCGTGTCTGCATCTGGATTTAAACCTGATATAAGTGGGAATGGCCTAAACTCACTTGCAGGCACAAATGTCAGCACTGTCAGCATATAGCATAGTTTACGAATTCTGACTCTGACAGTTCCTCAGCTTCAGCTGAAGATGTGCATGGAACTGTTTTTTTTTTAATTTATTAATTTCTTTTTTTTTTTTTTTTAAATCCCACTCACACAGTTAGTATATTTGTTTGTACCTTTCTGTGGTATTTTCTAACAAATTAGTTGTTTTTATTTCCCAAAATATAAACAAACTTGTAGCTTAAAATAAAATGCCACAACCCTGACCAGGCAGTTACTAAAGACCGCATAAGCCGCATAAGTTCATATTAATGAATGTGAGCTTTATATTTGACAAATTGTCCGCATAACTGTAAAACCTCTGACGAGTTTTTTTGCATTCTGAAGGATCATGCACTTGTAGTTTGAACCAGATACACTTAATCCATCATACCAGGCTTTATAAAAACATTTTTTTTAAATAATGAAAAGGGAAGAATAGATGTTCACCTCCTATTTGTATCTGTATCTGAATCTGCTTAGAACAAATTATTTGTTCAATTTGAATTTTTGGTTACATCCCTAATAGAGTTATATATGAGAGATATCTATAGAAAGGAATAAATGTATGGTAGGCTACAAGATCATTGTTAATCTGATGGATAGACAAACAATACTGTTAAAACAATTATAATATAAGAGATAATGACTGCAGCAGGAGAAAATATGCATCCAGTTTAAAGTCATTCTACCATAAAGACAGTAATCCCAGGTTGCAAAAACAAGCTGTGACTGATGTATTATTGCTAAAATTGGTGCACATTAGAGACAAATTCTAAACAAAATAAGACCTAATATACTGTTCAATACGTGGCACCAACTGAAATCTATTGAAGACTGGAGGAGAAGACCTTTGGTTTTTGTCTCCAGTCAAAAAAACAAAACAAAAGGATGTCCTTATTTTAATCCAAATGAAAATGTGTGTCAAGCAGGTCTTCTCTACATAATACTCTACCCTCCACAATTAAACAATGTATTTTGTATCCAGTAGCTCTATTCAACATGTCAGTGAACCACTAGATTCTTCTGAGCCCTCAACAAGCCTTGATCTGGGACTTCTCTGGTTGTTTTTCCATCTCAGATGGGGCTGGTGGCAAAACCCGTCAACTGCCATTCCCCAATTAGCCTGATCCTACTTTGTAAGTAGCTATGAGTGAATCTGGCTCCATCTGAATGTTAATACAGATAATACAATCTCATAGAAAAATACTATTGCAGTAATAGCTTCCAAAAAATAGAGGGATCAACTGAGTATTGCTCAATTGTTGTTCTATAAATTTCTTAGCAATCCCTGTTGCATCTAGTTGTACAGTATATGGAAGGCATTATGTGTAGCTTTTTTGGCAAGTGCTGATGGTGAATAAAAAGCAAATGTAGTCATACAACTCCAACATTCTTCTGTCTCTATTTTCAAAACTGAACTAGACTACGTCTGCAATTTGCATAACTTTCAGTCTGAGTAGAGCTGTTTTACTGTGGCATAAAAAAAAAAAACAGGGCTGAAAATGTGCTGTGGTCTGTGGCTATCAACTATGGCAGGTATGACACTAGTGTGGTGGTTAATAAATCATGACCTGGTCAAGGGGGAAGTAGATCAAGCAGAAGAGGGAGTGAGAAAGAAGAGAAAAATGGGGAAAAAAAGAAAAGGAGAGAACGAAGCGGAGGTGATCATAATGAGTGGCTTCCTACTGTCACTTCATCCAGTTATCGCCTCAAGCTGTCAGTACTTCCTGGGAGACTCAACACTTTTTAAGCTCAAAAAAGTTTAGAGAGTCTACATGTGTATTTGAAAGCCGAGGTAGAGACAGGGCCGGAATCCCACTGAGACTCTGTGTACTTTGGTAATGAGATGAGTGATATTGTCACCGCTGGCCCAAACCTTGTGGATGACAGGATGACTTTGAATGAAGGAAAAAAAAGAGAAACATTTTGACAGCAGAATGGTAATTCCAAGTTGATGACTTATAATAAATTTATACTACAGATACAGGTGCTTAACTCTATTATTATAATACATATTATTAGACTAATAAGTGAACAGTATACACATATTCACATCCATATATATGCATTATGACACATAAATTTTTTTTAAAATTCATGCATTTTTAAAAAAGATATATTTTCATCGGTTAATAAGCATGGGGTAAAAAACATGCATGATTCAACTAAAGGTATTCAGTCCTCAACAGTGAGTCCACCATGTGTCATTTCAAGAAAGTAAATATAATATAACCTTGGAAATTACAAAGAAGTGTACAATAGCATTGTTTGGTTACATTTGGGAGATGTTTTCATTTCCAAAAATATGCCCCTTTCCACTGGTGAGCATAATACCTGTGGATTTGTAGCAGTAAAGCAAACAATAAGCCACATTTTATTGACTTAAATGTTTAGAATCAGCAGTAAATTGCTACTGCATTTCAATATATATTTTTATTAATACTGTATATTTATGTGTTTTTCTAAGGAAATGCTGAGGAATCGAAAGAAATAGAGATAGTAAAAGGAATACAGTGATGAATGAAAGGGTGAATAGAGTGGGGGATGGAGTGCGCGGGTTAGTGTAGGTTTTTAAGTTTGCTGTGAGTGTGTGTGACTGCAGTGGCCCAGCCGCGGCGCTAATGATGCTGGTATGTTGTGAGCTAACTATCCTCACTGTGCTGTGAGCCCTCAGGCTAATGCCACATCTCTCCGTCAAGGCCTTCCTTCATCCCAATTTACTCAACCTTTCCAAAGACAGACACACACACACACACACACACACCAAAAAAGAGTAATAATTCATATTGTATTGAGCTTGTAGCTTGCAATGGAGCCTCCTTAGACAGGTACTCGAGCTCAGCGACATTTTCAAACTACTTCATTAGGTTTTAAAGGGGCTGCCAGAAAATAAAGAACACCTTTATCTTGTATGCAGTAATGAATACTTGATATAACTGTCATCTGTGAAATAAGACCTTGGCACACTGAAGCATTCCATTGTGACCACTGATTACCCTGTGGTAATTCTGATTCAGAGTGGAATTATGGATGGGAGAAGCAATGCCTCATGAAATCTAAAAATCCCTGTTTAAGAGTATATTCATGATCTAGTAAAACATTGGATTAAAGTGCAGATTTGTGGCTCGGTATGGTCAAATTAGTTGCAATACAAGTAGAACATCACTACTTTCGCACATCAAAAACAATTATAAGAATGCTACATTAGAGATGTATTTGACTTAACCCTATCATAAACTCAGTCATCTGATCCTTATCATTTGTTCCTGTAAAATGACAGTTACTGATCTTAATACATATTCAGGAACAATGAAAAAAGTAATGTAGTGAGAAATGTAAGTCTGGACCCACGAACAGTTCCATTGTGTTTAAGGAGTTAAATGTACCTTAAATATAATTATTCTTCTTTAGTACTAAATTTAAGATGACTGTGTTAGTGCACACCAACAGGAATCCATGGCGAAAACAAAGCATGACCCAGATGTGGGGGAAGGGATTAATTTGCCTTAATGAAGATACTGTCACTGGAATTTGATCAGACACACCGAGTTTGATCTCTCACTTAGACCAAATTGATTTTCCTTTTACCACCCGCTCCAGCTCCCTGCTTCAGATATCGAGGCGAAAATGAACCTCTTTGATTTTATCTGCAAAATTAAAGAAGCTTGAAGTAAGTGAGAGTGCCATTCCAGGTCTGCATGGAGGACGTCTCTGATGTGTTGCTTATTCATGTGAGTGTCAACAAAGAATGAAACGGCAGACTGGTAACAGTTAGGAGAGTGCCAATCACATACTTCAAACCTGCTCGGCTCACAGCAACCCCACCAGGCACAGGGCTGGGTGCTTTCTGTCCTGCGGGCAAGATGAGCTAGTCTGACTTTCTGAAGGTGTAGAGAGATAAATAGAAGACAGTTTTTAAAAAAGTGATAGCTTGTGTGGATATCGTTAGAGCTGTTCAGATTGTAGTTTCATGTGTGTTTGTTTCCCTAACTACTGTGACTGCATTAATTTGTTAAATGTGCCATTATGAAGTTTCTTCTAAAGCTCCAGGTATTGGAGGAGAAAAAAAAGATATGGGCTACAATTTGGCTTTTAACATTGTCCCTTTTAGTTGTTCCCTCAGAGACAAAGCAGCTAAAAAACAAACAAAACAAAAAAACAGTGATGTGTAATTGAGTCCATATGCATGCCACCTTGGGAGAGTGATACAGGCTGCGCTGTCCCTGGCAGGCCTTTATCTGGAAGTATAGCTTCGCTTGCTGAAGACACAGGCTTCCCTCTCACATAAATATGACTGGAGCTATAGATATATCTCTGAGACACCAGTTTGGGGATCAGCCAAAGGTCTCAAGGGTTTGAAAGTGATATGGTTGGTAAAGCTTAACCAAGTAGCCTGTTGTTAAGCTAAAAATATCTGCAATCTTATATGCTAGTCATTCTCATCTGAGTTAAACGAAGAGCTGTTTTGTTTTTAGGTAGCTAGTAAGATCAATAAATCTTTACAATTTGAGAATGGGTCAGATTTCTGCTGTTTGGAAAATGCTTTTCAAAATCCTGGCCCCAAAACAGAACATTATGCTTTCGGCCTGAAGGCAATTAAAATGTCCCCCCCCCCCCATATATTCACCTTGCTAGGCTAAGTTTTATATCATTGGTTCATTTAACAGTTTCTGCTGTGCACATTCAATGCCCAAAAGTACAATAACAAGCAGAAAACAGGCACAACTACAATATCCCAACAATTAGAATGCTAGAACAGCAGTGTAAAAAGATTAGTGTTGACGGCTCCTGTGCCGCTTTGCAAAAGTGATCACAGCTTGTTATACAGCTTGTGTAGGAGGACTTTTGTCACCAGGATAAATCAAAAGGAGGGAATGGAACATGGGAGAGGACAGCTAGACGAAGAGTCACTCCAACTACATCAAACTGTAACTAATGAGCAAATGTAAGGTGCAAGTTTTTCAGCTTGATAACAAATAAATATATATGGCTGGAAACAGCAATTACTGCGATTCAAAAATGGGTTGCCAACAGGTGGTATACAAGGAGTGTTCACTCACTACGTATCACTGTGTTCACCAATCATAGATAATTAATGATAAATTTAGACAGATGGATCTTGTTTCAGTCAGAAGTGATCACATCTCATCTCTTCTCATTATCTCTAGCTGCTT
>JAODVO010000006.1:32007234-32029525 GCA_025400055.1 Notarius lentiginosus
GAACTGTTTTCACAGACGATGGTTTTCTGAAGTGTTCCTGAGCCCATACAGTGATTTCCACTACAGACACGTGTCTGATTTTAATGCAGTGTTGCCTGAGGGCCTGAAGATCACAGGCATCCAATGTCAGATTTCAGCTGTGTCTCTTGCATACAGAGATTTCTCCAGATTCTCTGAATCTTTTAATGATATTATGTACCATAGATGATCCCCAAATTCTTTGTGATTTTACACTGAGAAACGTTATTCTTAAATTGTTGTACTATTTGCCCACAAAGTCTTTCACAGAGTGGTGAATCCCTCCTCATCTTTAATTCTGAGAGACTCAGCCTCTCTGGAATGCTCTTTTTATACCCAATCATGTTACTGACCTGTTGCCAATTAACCAGATTATTTTAAGCATTACACAACTTTTTCAGTCTTTTGTTGCACCTGTTCCAACTTTTTTGAAATGTGTTGCTGGCAAATATATATATAAAAAAATTCTCATCTTTGTATTATTTTCAATGAAATAGGGTTTCCATTGACATATAAATATGGTTTAGTACTAATATCCTCTAGTATGAGGGGTATTCAGACTGATATACTAACTTTAGCTGTGCCAAAAATGGATGCTGTCTGAAGTTCTTTGTCATCTTCCTCTTTTCTAGGATGGATGATAAGGGTCACATGACAGCTACTGTTTGTTGCAAATTTTCTGAAAGTCCCAATTATGTTGTCCTGTACTGCAAACCTGGTAAAGGAACAAATTACACCACTATCACAAACTGTTTTAATGCACAGGTCATGGCTTTAATAATGCCTACCAAAATAAAAAACAATTAACAATACATTTTATCAAACAGAATACATGCAGAGATTTACTGATTTGTCTCACTTGTCCACAGACAGGTTCTCCTGTCCCATCATAAACTGCAGATTGTCGATGATCACATGACTGATGTCATAGAGGTAAACAGCATGCTGCATGGTGTCAAGCACTGTCCTATAGACAGATTCTGATTAGAAGTGAAATGTCATAATTCAGGTCAAATTCCTGTCACATGTCTAAACTAGCGCTATTTGAGACATCTCATGCAATGCTATAGTGACTACTCCAGTTGTTTTAATGTTCTTGAAGACTTTTTGATCCTTCGAATTACATAAAACATTGACTTACTTAACATTCTGTGGTCCATGGAAGGTCATAAAATAGAGTGGAAGTTCCTCAAATTTGTCAGCCCAGTAATCGTACCACTCCAAGTTATCCTCCAGTCTCTGCATAGCAAACTGGGTCAAGATGATTTTGGCCAAACGTACGTTCTTGATCTCAAAGCTGCCCCACAATGTGTTCACTCCCTGCATACACAGGTCAAGAGCATACTCACTGATGAAAGTGGTCTTCCCACTGCCAGTGGGACCTGCAAATTAAAAAAAAAATGCGATGTTAAGTAGTTAATTACACAGTATAATGTTTTATACCAATTACAATTGTAATTAATTTGATGCCATACCTGTGAATACTGTTAGCTCTCCCTTCCGATGGCCTTTTAGTATTCGATTGAGCTCAGGAAACCGGGCCCACTTTACTCCTGCCACCTGCTCCACGTTGGCAAGCTCTCCAAACACATCATCCCTGAGCTGTTTAAAGGACACTATAGACTTGTGAGCAGCAGGGATGGAGGCCTTAACAATATGTGCAAGGTTTTTGCCTTGCACCAGCGCCTCATTAGGACATGGGTGAAATTCTCCTGGCCGCACAAGAGAACAGCGCTTCAATCCTAGTTTCTTTGAGAAGATTTTTGAAGCTTCCCAAGCACGCATATCCCCACCTAGCCATAGTGTGACCTTTCTAAACTGCTCCAAGTAAGGAAGAAGTACTGGGGGCAGACAACTGACTCCCCGTGGCAAGGCCAAAGCAGGCAGGCCAGTGGCCTGACTCACCGCCATACTGTCAATCTCACTTCCTGTGAGTACCATCTCCGTTTCCTTCTGTCCTACTAAGGGAAGGCCAAAGAGGTTGCAATAGTTTGACAATTTAGGAATACTAGCTTCTGTATACATCACTTGGCCATCATCTTTAGTGGCAGCAGACAGCAGTTTTATGCCACGGAGGCTTAAGTCTCGCTCACTAAACCAGGGAAACACAAGACTTTTAGTTGGCTTAAAGAATCTCACCCCAAACTTCTTCAGAGTTGTGTTGCTGAGTTTACTGATCTGGAACATGGTTTTGATGAGCTGCAATTCCTCTTCAAGGAGATCTGAGAAAGTCATGGAGCTGCTCCAAATCCTGTGCACCTCCTTGAGTTCCATCTCCTTCTGCCCCTGTTCCTCCAAACTCTCAGAGTAGCTCAACAAAACATCTGGGCTGATTGAGGTTTGTTCCTCTTTCTGCATCACCTCCAGACAGTCCTGCAGATCTTCCCAGCTTCCTTCTACTAGAGTCTCTTTACAGAGAAACTGCCCAGTCATTTTGTCAATGAACATCGTGTAGCTGTCTTTCCTAGCTCCTTCATGTATTTGTGTTTTTGGCTCAACAAAAATACTGCTAGCATGTAAGCAGCTATAACCATCGTGAAAAGGAATGCCCTTAGACCTCAGATACTGCTTGATATCAGTCACTGAAATGGGATGGACAAGAACGTCTATCGAAGACTTTGCATCTCTTTTTAATGTTCTGCAGGAATTAAAGAAAATGGTAGATTTGGATCCTCCATGGAGGTGACACCAAGAAGATCTCCAGCCAGGATACTGCAGCAGAGAACTGTGCACCTGAACATAGGTGATATATCTCAGAACAGAACGATGGTGAAGTCCACGAGGCAGCCTTTTTAAGAGACAGACTGACCTCTTCAGGAAATGCCTCGTCCACATTTCCTGCTACTTTAAGATAGCAGATTTGCAAGAGAAATAATGAATGAAGTGCCTTTTGCCATGTGCAGACACACAACTAACAGTACCTGTGCATCTGGCCGTTCCGCCGCCATTTAGCGAGCCGATGAACGATTATTAAAAGTTACAGGTTATTAAAACTAGGTCAGAAAATAAAAAACAGCATATATTCCTATTAAATAGCATTAAATCGCTTCACTCGAACATCAAACTTGTAAATACCTGAATGACAACAATGTACTGCAAAGTGCGCGCCAAACACTATGCAGACACGCGCTCCAAAACATTATACGTTTCCTACCCATATTCACACAGGCCCCGCCTCCATGGTAGGATTGGCTAGTGGGTCAGGCATGATACGGCTCATTGGGTGAACTAATTCTGAAAGTGAACTACTAGCCAATCCTAGTGCAGAAGGCAGGTATTTGTCGGAATACAGGTGGGTATAAAAGTGACGCCTCCTTACAACCTTGGTGCTCTCCTTCCAAATAAGTCCGTGTCAAATACGGTGTCTGATTTTAGTGTTCCTCTTTTGATTTGTGAAATTACTCTGGTTGTATTCGATTTAAATAGATTATTTCTGCCACATTTGTTTGTATATAGTGTTATTATTTGAAAATGCATTTAACTAATTAAAACGTATTTTAGAAATTCGAGATTGGCTCTTGTGCGATTTCTACCCGGATGACAATAACTGTCGAACCGGTGCTCTGGTAGTGCGCGTGTCTGTTGACTGTGTTCTTTAAACGAGTTTTAATGTATAGCTCAAATTGATTTTGGTTCCTTGTACATGACGAGTTTTCGTGTGGTTCTTTGAATGCTCAATATTTTTGGTAGACTCCGGAAGTGGTCATGACTGCTCGAGGCACGCCTAGTCGTTTTTTACAAAGCGTTCTGCAGAACGGAGTCGGTCGATACGTGTGTCAGCTGAAACGCGTGTCTTTTATTTTCTCTAAAAACGCACAGAGTTCTTTAGGGGTCAGGTAGGTGATTAAAGACAAACAGTGACCATCTTACCCTGTATCTATTCTCACTGACTGTAGTATTAGGTAAGCCTACAATATAGATGATGCATGTTGCAGGTACAACAGTTACTAACTGTAAATGTCACTTAGAAATCATTAACCAAAACTATCTAGCCAACAGTGGGGATGTGGTCAGGTCGCGACCCTGATCAAGAGCTCGACCAAGGGTTCTCAAACCCTTTAAAGAAAATGACCCATTTAGCGGGTTATTTACTACTGATGGGGGAAGTAGAGAGGGACTGATACATTGTGTAATGCAATAGATAGGTTATAGTCTCAAATTATATACCTACAGAGTTGTAGATTTATCTGATAAAATGAGCAGTGAGGTAAATAGAAGGTAGGTTTGCATAATAGTGTAAATACTGAAGATAGTTACAGCCTTTATGGTATTTGCAGAGAATGCACAAAATGTTCATATTTTTTCTGGACAGGGAGTTCATTGAGGATGGTGTGGTTGACTTTGCTAAAAAGAACCCAGGAACTGTCGTCTACGTCTCTCTACAGTCATGCAGAATTCCCAAAATAGTTGCTGAATATCGTAAGTAGGCTTTAATTGCGACTTATTAAATTGAAGTTTTATATTATATTGTTTTGCACATTCCAAGACATACTGTACAGCTTGGACTTCAGAACAACCCATGCACATATCCCTTAAATATGTCCACTTTTCAAATTAGTATATTTTAGATTTTTCTTTTTTTTAATTCTATTTATATAAATACTTTTTTAAATTCTTTTATCTTAAATGTTCAAGCACCAAAGCAAATTCCTTGTATGTGAGAACGTACTTGGCAATAAACTTGATTCCGATTACTGGCGTCACCATGCTATAATTTTGTAAAAAACACTAGTAGTGTGCAGAAGGCTAAATGACCTCTTTTGCTTTGTCCACACAGTCAATGGAAATGTAAAGGAAGAGCTTGTCACCAGTAAAACCTCACAACAGATTGCAGAGCTGATTACTAAAATGGCCAATCAGTCTGGCCTGGACATCATCCGCATCCGAAAGCCTTTCCACACAGACAGCCCAAGTATCCAAGGCCAGTGGCATCCTTTCACCAACCGGTTGCCCAGCACTGAACCAATCGGTCCACAGGCCAAATGATGACTTCTCACCATCGATTTCTTCTTGTGCTACACTGACTGTTTTGACATCTTACAAATTACCAAGTGAATGCAACACCTAGAATGATGTTGGTATATTGTGGAGAAAGTTTTGCTTGCATAAAATTAAAGGGGAAAAACTGTTTAGTATTGAATGTTTATTGAACACTGAATATAGGCTGATTACTATCAACCTGTCCTTGACAATCTTAAAATGTAGGGTCCTGGGATGTAGATCTGAGTATTGTGTTGTGTGGATTCTGTTCTGACATGATGCTATGGCTCAAGAAATAATAATAAAAACATATGGGCACTGTAGAAAATTAATTTATTGGATATATTGGAAAACATTGGATATTAGAGCACGCTATTAATATTGTACACTGCATGCTTAATATTGGAAAGGTGTAATTCAAGGAATGATCTTTTACAGTGACTGGGAGAAAAGACATGCAAGTGATAAACAATGTTTTTCATTATTCTGTCTCTTCCCATAAGCCTTGCATGGAGATGGGAAATGGAAACAGTTTGGCACAAATAGAACCATGTAGTTGTTAGAAAAAGTTTAGTAGGTGCATTGAAGCAAGCCATTTTGGCACTAATGATACGTGTCGGCTGTGGGAAAATCTTGTCTGTAGTCTTTCTGATATCCTAGAATGAAAAAAAAAATTGGATAGACACTATGGACTGAAGCAGAGATCCCAACTGATGTGGGGGTATAAAACAAAACAGATTCAGAGAGATGTAAATAATTTAAAATTCCCCTTGTGGTGGTGTGTCTATTAATACAGTCAACATATTACAGTCAGATCAAACAAGTGCATGCCTGTCATATCATCCTTCCTCTGCGAAGACTCACTTGACCTATTCTGTGGATTACACAAGTCCTAAATACAGCGCTGTTGCTAGGCGACAGCTGCATATAGGGCATACAAATGGGCCTAATAAACTTGATTGAATATGCAGATGCAAAATGTCACAGAATGGGCCTCTTGTTTCTTTTGAATGTTATTAGTTTAGATAAAAAAAAATTCCTTTTTACTGTGTAAAACAGGTTCACAACAAACTTTCTGTAAACAGAAGGAATTTATGAATACTCAAATTCTGTAAAGCATGTGTAAGACATGTAGAAAGAGATTTTCCTTAGTATGAAAATTAGTGCAATAAATTTTAGTGAATTCCTTAATGTGGAAAATGTTTAGTACAACGAGGCCCACATTTTGTTCAGCTTTTCATCTACTGTCCATGATTCCAGCATGTGTATCCATAGATAACAGGAGTGAGCTTTCGGCATTGAACAGAAATTCATAAAACAACAAAATGTATACATATAAATACATGGTTTAGTCCAAGACTTAAACATAACTCAGATATTTACCATAAAAAAGACTTGCACAGTAGATCAGTCATGTGATTTGCCTGTCACAGGAAGTGGTTTGTTGTTGTTTCAGCATGTTGTTACTCCTAGTGCAAGTCATCTAAAATGTGAGTGAGCTGTAGCAAAATATATTGCAATTTACTCCAATACACTCACATGATCTCAACCATAGGACATAACATCTCCAGAAAAATACTTGGCCTATGAGATGTATGACAGTCTATTTGTCATGAAGTCTTTAATGTCTATGGAAAGTGATGTGTTCTGGTGTACTCTTTATGCTACAATGAAAGAAAAACTCATCACAGGTACTATTGTCACTGTAAGCTGCTCATTGACAAAAACACCAGTCAAGTGCAAAAAGCCAAAAATGACAAGTGTACAAACGGCCAATTTTATGCCACTGATCAGTACAAACGTTGTTAAACAAGGGTTATGTTGCACTATACATTATGTACAGAAATATTACAGCCTTCCAGACCATTTTGCTTGTGTTGTAGAAAAATGATTCACATCACTTAACATCAGTTAAGTTCAATCACTGATATAATACCCAACTGGGTTAGCTAGGCCTTAATGTAAACTGATAGTTTCCTATGTGCCTAATTTACTAAATAATAAAATTATTATTATTAGTGGTGTACACTCAATCTCTCAAAGTGATGAAAATGAAAAACCAACTGTATGTGAATTTTAGGTGAACAGAAATATTGGGACAGTATTGGCTTAAAGATGAAAAGAAGATATGATACAGAATAATACTTTTAATTTCTAGGTTATTTGGGTTCTGTGGTAATGCTGATGGAAAACTCTGTACATATACTTACAGAGGTATTTATGGTGGTGGTGTTTCACTTGTTATAAACTTCATTCATCACATTGTGGTAAAATTGGAAAAAAAAATTATCTTCCAGCTGAATAAGCACTGTAATAGCTGGAAAGTGATGCTGACTTTGCCAAGGGCACCATACATTAAGCAATGGAAATTTTGTTATAATAATGACTAGTTCACTTTAAGTGGTTCAGGGCCATGATGGCGTATTTCAACAGTGCTGCAATATCCTCTTAAAGGTATTTGAATGCATCCCCAGTTTCTCAAAATTTTACTGAGTTGTCACTATTCCAATTTTTCACTATTTTTAAAAAATAAAATATGTATGAATGAAACTCAGCTTTAGTCCATCTGGACATTAAGCAACTCTTCAATATTAAAAAAAAAAATGCTCATGTTTGTTGGTAAAGTGGTCAATTTGTGAAAAAAATGGGAGCCACTGAATGCTATAGATGAAAAATACCATGTATTTATGTTGATGACAAAAATAGGCTTCAGCACTGGCTTAACATTGCAATAGGTTCCTTTGTTCACACCATGTTTTCCATTTGCCAAGTTTGTTCTGGTTCTTTATCATCCAGGCTTGGTCTTGTCACTTCACTAAGATCCTCTACTGAATAAGCCTTTCATATTTCCAATTTTAAATATTTGAGAGCTACAGCTGTTATATAAGCTGTAAAATCAATTTACATTTGCTAACTATCATCAATGAGATCATATTTTGCAGTTAAATATCACTGGGTGATGATAAGCACAGCTTGAAGATTTTTCCTGGATCTGCTATATTAGAATTCTGTAATTTGTGTAAGGCCAGGAGCCCCAGTGACCAGAGGTCAAGAACTCTTGCAGTAAGAGACACATAATAAATTAATATAATGTACATACACTGATTATCAATGTATTTACACTGCTTTTTTCAACCCAGTCAGTGAACATATTTTTGTATTTAGTCCTTTTGTTCTGCATATTCATGCTCTCGGAGTCCTCTGAGAACATGATCTCTATTTGAGGTCTTTCCCTTCCCACTTCAGATAAAATAAATATTTGTTTTAGAACACAAATGTTATTAGACATATTATGATATGTTATTATAGTTCACAAAGTCCTCAATAACAAAAACATCAAAATCATGGTTCATAATATCTATAGGACTTGATGTGTACATCAGGATACAGTGCAAATACATACAGCATAATACACCACATTTATTTTATTTAATAAAATACAGCTCCAACAACAGTTAAGATTCCCTCCAAAAGGTGCCACTACCCTCATGACAGAGAGATGGAGCTACACAGAGCTTTCATCTGGCTGCATATCCAGGTGTGTGTGTTTTCTCTTCTCTAAGATCCTGTTGAGCTCCTCTGTGAAAGAATGGTAAAGAGGTGAGGTAATATCCGAGTCCATCTGATTCAGGAGCATGTAGCTGTTCCCATTTATTTTCCTTAAAACGCTGGGTAACGTGGCCGACAAGCCGTTTGTGTACTCTGTGGATGGCAATGGAGGTGGCATGGGGAGTGGAGGAGCAGGAGGAGGCTCTTTGTTAGGGTTGACCTGCCCATCGTCTGGAATAATTTGCAGGAATTCTCCATCTGTTGATGCTCCTCCATAAAGCACATCAGTCCTCCCATTGCAATGGCTGGAGATTGTCTTCAGCTCCACGTGAGAGCTCCGTTTTCTTTCTGTGGTAGGGGTAATGGACAGCTCTTGGTGAGAATACTTCCTGTGACCAGGGGCACTATGTACACAGAAACTAACATACAGCAGCACCACAGTTAGCACAAGACAGAGTCCACCTAAAATAGCCACCAGCGAGATATACATAGCCTCCATGTGTCGGTTAGTGTGGAACTCAGGCATGGAGGGTAGTGGGGGCAGGGGATGCTCTGTGGATTCATGAGAGGGGCTGACAAATAGTGTGCTAGTGGTGAAGAACCTCTCTGGTAGGGCAGTTGGATCTGTGGGTAGATGGGGTGAAGGTGGAGGAACAGGCTGCACCCGAACCATGTAGCTGCAAATGGGAATCCAAACAGCATTCTCCACAGCATAACAGCGGTAATGGCCACTGTGCCAGGTCTGAGCCCCAATTATAAGGAGGCCATCAGTACCAATCCGGTAGCCAGTGTCCACAGCGTAACCCTGCAACTGTTCACCATTCAGAGTCCAGTGGGGAACTGCCAGATTGGAGCGAAGCTCACAAAGCAAGAGCATGTCGTGTCCCACCGTCACTGAACGAGTGCGATGAGTTACAAAACCTGACAGACAAAACATTAATACAATATTAATACACAGCAATGTTCCCGAACAGACTGAATGGTGAATTCCATTGAGGAATAAGTGTACAATAATGTAAAAGGACTATTATGTTACACAAGTTACACACCATCCTCTGTGATGTTGTCACACCCTCTGTTACCCATCTGAATGTCCTGAGTTAAGTTGGACCTGAAAAAGGAAACAGACAGTCCTTACTTTAGTATCAGGTTCTTTGCATAGGTACAAAGCTGTACCTTATACGTGTGGGAAAGGTGTATGGCTTTTTTAAAATGCAACTTTATATCTGAAACAGTGGCATGTCCTGGTTTTTTTAAATGAGCTATTAAAAGGGTAGCAAAAGCACACTAGGGTGTGGCATGATGATTATGTAAAGAATAAGGCTGTATTTGTTGAAAAACTATTTGTTCCTTGAGGCAAAATGATTGGCTACATAATAATATTACTGGAACAATATGATTGCAACATAAGCAAAACATGATTGATTTGAATTAATTTCACAGGAATATTAGATTTCTTTCATGTCAGGGGCAAGTAGCCAGACTTATATCAAGGTTTGCAGCTGCCACCCTACGCCAGAAATTTAGCCCTGTCCTCATCTGAAATGAGTTATGTATGCACATATATTGTTAAAAGAATTGCCCTCACCTGGCACTGTATGTTGATATTTCAACACACTGTCTCCCATCCCAGCCACATAGTGGGTCTCGTGCAAACACACAGCCATAACATGAGGTGTAGCGCATACAGGAAGACAGAGGCACCTGCACTACTCCCGATGCAGCACTCACATATATACTTCTCTGTTTGTTATACAAGTAAAATCCATTAACTCTCTAGTGTACATTTAAATGCATTTTTTAAATAGATATTGGTAAACAAACTGAAAACATAAGAGACAAAACCAACATGCAACTGTATAGTCATGGGGTAAGTTAGTAAGTTGTGCAAACAGTTGGTATGTGGCAGTGAGATTTTATTGTACCTGTTTATATGAAATAACCATGTTGTTTATAGGCTGTGACTCCTTAAACAGTTGTAGCTCCTCAATTATGTGCACCCGATCTCCAAGCTGTACAGCCTTATGCAGCCACCCATCATCTGTTCTTACATCAATGTGCACACAGACATTTTATATTCCACAATAAAGCAATTACATTAAACTTTGATTCTGTTTTTGCATCTGTCTTCTTCTTAAAGAAAAGAGTAACAATGAAATAAGTTTAAAGCACCTGTTCCAGTGAAGATCATGTTATAGGTGTTCCCATCCAAGGCAGTGACCTTATGAACAGCTATCCTGGTGTAGTCAGTGCTCTTTTTGAACAGTAGGGGTCGCCCTCCTGTTGGCTGGACTTCTTTGGCCATCAAAGGGTGTCTTCGAGCAAACATGAGCACGTTGTCTGGCAGATCCCGTGATGTGTTTATGAGCTGCGCCCGGTGCTGATCAGTTATGCACTTGAGAGAGCGGTGGCAGACAGGCAAGCAACTGATTAATCATTTAACAGTAAGCATCTTCAGGTTGTCATGCTAACTGTTGGTGCCACTATCATCAAATTTTAAATTCAGCTGAATCGCTGTCAAAAATGTTAATTTTATTTGATGAAGTTCATCAGTTTTCTGTTAAAATGGATGAGCTTGTTATGTAACTAAGCATAAGGAAAGAGACTGAGGAAACAGAACAAGTTGAAAAATATCTATGATTAGTATATGGTTGGTATGATGTGCTGTGCTGTTTATACTTCCTAAATCAAGTCTGTCTTAAAGTAGTTTTGGTTTGGGATATATTACAGATGATACTCACTGAACCAGGCCTAAGGTCCGGAACTTTTCCAGTGTATTCCCCCCATTTAGAGTCTTGGAGTTCCATGTAAGGGCCATTAAATACAGCCTGGACATCTCTGATAGAGTATTGACAAACTGCAGATGTCTTAACATTTTTCCTGAGAGACAGAGAGAGAGAGAGAGAGAGAGAGAGAGAGAGAGAGAGAGAGTGAATATTCAGGCAAACACTAATTTCTTACAGGTAAAATTCAGGTTATTATAGTGAGTGTAATCACCAAGATCATCTGGAGTGGTTTTGGATATATTAGATGCAATAATTTCATGGCCTGTATGTTCGAGTTTCCATGACCTACAACGTCTCAGCTGTGATACTAAAGTGATTCTGGCACTTTAAATTCCCCAGTAAATAGAGCAACACTCTCAGTATCTTGGAAGAGCACAATAACACAGTTTGTCTAATGATTTTTAACCACGTGCTTGATTTGTACTCTGGGCAGCAGCCTTAACCACTCATGATAACACTGTGATAAAAGAAGAGTATATTATATGGCTGTTCTGCCTTCTCATAGACATTATGTGCATAGAAAGTGAAAGACTGATAAAGTGAGTTTGATGCAGTTTATAGGACAAATTGACACAACATGAATCGCCATAAATTCATTCTTGTTTTTTTCAAACACAAACCTGCTAGCTCTAGTCCTGACCTTTTTCCAGTCTATTGTTTAGGTCTTTGCATAGGGAGGTAAGCACATGGGAATAACTAATGTATCCCTAAAGCCATTTGCTTTTAAGATTCTTCAATAAAAAAGCCATATCACATTAATGAGATTTAATGGAGCAGAGAACATGTCTTCCCAAGGCTTCTGGACTATACCAAAATACAAAATAAAGAATTTGGCTGAAAATAGTTTATCTGAGGTTTTAATAAGCAGTCTAGATTCAATTCTAATGAGTGCTTTCAAAGTATTAATTATTTATTTATAGTTAATAATATAGTAACATCACTTCTCTCACCATTCAAGTCCGAACACAGCAAATATGAGGCTGTCATGAACATTAGGTCCTTCCAGCACATACACACCACGTAGGATGTTAAACTGCAACTCGTACTCAGGGAAAGAACACACAAGTCGGGCCTTCAAAAAGGATGTCCACTTCCTCTGAAGAATCCTTTGACCTCCTATGTCACCCTAAAGATATAAATGAAATGTATGGGAAAAAAAAACATGAATTAATAAAGATAGTAAGAAATGTATACAAAATTGGTATATCATAATTGGTGCTGCCAAAATGCTAAAATTGGATATTTGAACCTGTCAAATTAAGTGTAACAAGATTATGCTCTTTGGGAATAAGCAGTGGTGATTCATGAATAGGAGTAAGTGTGGCAGAGCCCTGTCATATACAATATATCAACCATTCAACAAACGTTAGACTCCATACATTTTACATTTTGTGGAAATATTAATTACCTCTTTTGAGTGGCAAAAAAAAAAAAAAGCTGATATTCTGTTGACTTGCTTGCCTTTCAAGATGTTGCATAGTCAAGGGCAGAGGGCTCACTGCCCCATTTAGCTTCCATAGAGTTATTATTGCACCTAGTGTTTAAAAAATGGAAACTACATAAGCTCTAATAGAGGCCCACTGGGGCTGAAATCATGCTGCCCCATGTTTTCTCTATCAGTGAAGGAGGAGGAGCATTGGATAGGGCAGGTAATGAAAAGAAAAAAAAACACTTTGCAGACACAAAGATCTTGTTTTATAGCAAATAAGTGGAATTAAATCTAATAAACTGTAGACAGTGTACAGTATCTATGATGTACAGAACCCTTCCTAATAATCAAATATACCATGCACTGAGAGGCTCTGGTTGAAATTATGGATTCTCTGATGTGACTGGCACAGTACTATAGTCTGAGGGGCACAGCCCCGAAGAAATAGTACTATGCCAGTCACTGAAGAGAATCCAAAATTACCGGAGCCTCTCATTGCATGGTATATTTGATTTATATCCCTCATCAAAAAATATCAAACTAAAAGTGGTAAGATTGAATCTCAGCATAAAGCAGCCATACTTTATGGAAGCAGCCATGTTTGTCGTTTACATCGGCATGACCTTCGACCTGAGCATTTGCAATGTACCATGCTATTGCCTGCCTCACTAGGCATGATCATGATACATAGAGCTACACACACAGAAATGTTCATGGAGCCACAGTTGTGACTCAAGTCGGCCATATAGCTTGAAATTGTGACATCAGTTCATGGTATAGCCAAGATATATCTTGACTGACTCACACCATATCCATTTTTTTTTTTTATGTTATGAGATACATTGCTTAATCAATGGTGCTTAATCATATTTTAGTGGAAGTCTAGGGCAGATCATGACAGTAACCCCCCTCAACGAGCACCTCCAGGCGCTTTAGGAAGAGCGTCAGGGTGTTGCCGGTGGAACTCCATGATAAGTGTTGGGTCCAGTATGAACCTGGCGGGGACCCAACTTCTCTCCTCAGGACCGTAACCCTCCCAGTCCACCAGGTACTGGAGACCTCTGCCTCGCCGCTGCACCTTCAGCAGTTTCTTGACAGTGTAGGCCTCGCCACTATCAATGAGCCTGAGAGGAGGAGGGGGTTTGGAGGGTGAGAGCAAAGGACTGGAAACCAGAGGTTTAAGCTGTGATACATGAAAGGTAGGGTGAACACGTCACATGGTGAGTGGTAATGCCAGTCTAACAGAACATGGGTTGATTACCTTCTTGATGAGGAAGGGTCCAAGGAACCTGAGTGCCAGCTTGCGAGAGATGGCCCTAAGTGGCAGGTGGTGTGTGGAGAGCATAACTCATTGGCCCACTCGGTAGGTGGGTGCCTTGGAGCAATGTTTGTTGGCCTGCTTCTTGGATGCGAGTGCGGATTGAATGAGTCTTCTCCGGGCCAATGCCCACGTCCTCCTGCAGTGGTGTATAAAGGCCTGGGCTGATGGTACAGTGACCTCCTGGCTGGGGAACAGTGGTGATTGGTACCCTAGTGAGCACTGGAATGGAGACAGACCTGTGGCAGAGGAAGGGAGAGTGTTATGTGCGTATTCGATCCAAGGAAGGTACTTGCTCCAAAAACTGGCATCCCTAGACGCCATGCACCTGAGTGCAACCTCCAATGCCTGGTTGGCCCGTTCTGCCTGGCTGTTGGTCTGTGGGTGGAAGCCTGAGGAGAGACTACAGGTGGCGCTGATGAGTTTGCAGAAGGCTCTCCAGAACTGTGCAGTGAAATGAGGACCCCGGTCAGAAACTGTGTCGGTAGGCAGACCATGTAGGTGGAAAACGTGGTGGATGAGTAGTTCTGCAGTCTCTTTGGCTGAGGGGAGCTTGGGCAGAGGAATGAAATGGACGGTCTTGGAAAAATGGTCAATGACAGTGAGGATGCATGTATTGCCTCCTGAGTTGGGGAGTCCTGTGATGAAGTCCAGGGTGATGTGAGACCAGGGTTGATGAGGAATTGGGAGGGGTCTTAGCAAGCCGGCAGGGGGTTGATTGACTGTCTTGTTCCGGGTACATGTGTCACAGGTTGCCATGAACTCCTGGACATCTTCCTTGATGGATGGCCACCAGAAGTGCTGTTGGACGAGTGCCAGGGTTCAAGCAGCTCCCGGCTGACAAGCCAACTTGGAGCCATGACCCCACTGCAACATGTGGGTTCACACAGAACAGGGAACAAACAGATGGTTAGGTGGCATGTTGCTTGAGTTACCTTCACCGGGGTCCTGCTCCAGGGCCTTCTGCATGAGCATCTCAACCTCTAGAATGGCAGCTCCCACCAGGCAGCGTGGAGTAAGGATGGTCTCAGGCGGCTTGGACTCCTCTTGGTGGGAGGAGAACATCCTGGACAGGGTGTCGGGGTTGCTGTTCTTGAAGCCTGAGCGGTAGGAAAGCATGAAGTTGAACCAGAAGAAGAAGAGAGACCAATGGGCTTGACGGGAATTAAGGCATTTGGCAGACTTGAGGTACTCCAGATTCTTATGGTCGGTCCAGACTAGGAAGGGAAACTCCGACCCCTCGAGCCAGTGCCTCCACTCCTCCAAGACTAGTTTAACAGCCAATAGTTCTCGGTTGCCAATGTCGTAATTCCATTTGGCTGGGGATAGCCGGCGGGAGAAGAAGGAGCATGGGTGGACCTTGTCATCACTGGCCCTCTGGGAAAGTAAGGCTCTGACTCCTGACTCGGAAGTGTTGACCTCGACAATAAACTGCTTGGTTGGATCAAGTATGTTAGGAATGGGTGCTGTGGTAAACCTGTGCTTGAGCGTGGAATAGGCTTTCTCTGCTTCCTCCCCCTACTTGAATTGGGTCTTGGTTGAGGTCAGGGCTTAGAGAGGTCCGGCCACCGTGCTGAAGTTGTGAACAAAGCGCCAGTAGAAGTTGGCGAATCCTAGGAAGTGCTGGAGCTCTCATCTTGAAGATGGGGTGGGCCTATCGGCAACTGCCTCGAGCTTGAGGGGGTCCATCTGGGTCCTTGCCAGGGAAATGATGAATCCCAGAAATGAGACAGAGCTCTGGTGAAATTCACTTTTTTCTGCCTTGACGAACAACTTGTTCTCTTGCAGGCACTGGAGGACCTGCCAGACGTGACCCCAATGTTCCTCCAAGGAGTGGGAGAAAATTAGGATGTCATCCAGGTACACAAAAATTAAGATGTTTAGGAATTCCCTTAAGATGTCGTTAATGAGTGCCTGGAAGACTGCGGGCGTGTTGGTCAGGCCGAAAGGGACCACGAGGTACTTGTAGTGACCAGTGGTGGTGTTAAAGGCTATCTTCCACTCGTTTCCCTCCCTGATCCTGACGAGATGGTATGCATTGCGTAGATCTAGCTTGGTGAATACCTTGGCTCCCTGGAGTAGTTCAAAGGCCATGGTCATGAGCGGTAGTGGGTAGCGGTTCTTGACCATGATGGCGTTGAGACCCCGATAGCCAATGCAGGGGCAGAGTGACTTGTCCTTCTTTTCAACAAAGAAGAACCCCACCCCTGCTGGGGAGGAGGAAGGGCGGATGATCTCAGCTGCCAGCAACTCGGTGATGTATTTTTCCATGGCTTGTCTTTTGGCAGGAGAAAGAGAGTAGAGGCATCCCTTGGGTGTTGCTGTCCCAGGCAGGAGGTTGATACCATAGTCATAAGGTCTGTGAGGAGGGAGAGACACTGCTCGGGTCTTACTGAAAACTAGCTTAAGGTCCAGATATTTCAGAGGCACATGAAAGTGGTCGGGAAACTCGCTGGCTGAGGGCTGTGGTGGTTTGACGGGAGGCAGAGCAGAGTTCAGGCAGGAAGCCAGGCAGGAAGGACTCCAGCCTAGGATGGTGTTATTAGTCCAATTTAAGTGAGGGTTATGCTGCATCACCCAAGGTAGTCCTAGAATGACGGGAACATGAGAGTCATTCATGACGTGAAATTGAATAGTTTCGGAGTGATTGCCTGAAATTCTTAAGGTGAGCGGGGCGGTAAGGTGAGTGATGGTGGTCAAGCCAGTGCCATTGAGTGTCAGGATGGTGAAAGGGACCTCAAGGGCGAGTAACGGGATTCCGAGATCCTTAGCGGTGGTGGAGCAGATCAGGTTCCTGTCCGCTCCTGAGTCAACGAGTGCCTGAAGATGGTGATGCGAGTTGTTGTGGGTGATAACAGGGAGCAAGGGTTGGTCAGCAGGGGACTGGTTCCAAGCATTGCCCACCAGGGCCCCTCGATTCACTGGTGGGTTCGTCCTTTTAGCGGGCAGGCTCAGCAGATGTGTCCTTGCTGACCACAGTAGAAGCAGGCCCCCATGCTCTTCCTGTGCAGTCGTTCCTCCGCTGACACCTGTACCCAATCTACCTGCATGGGTTCAACAGACGAGGCGGAAGGTGGAGAGGAGGTGAAGCTGGAGCGGTTCTTCTCTCTCCTCCGTTGTTGAATCCGAGTGTCGATGCAATTGGTAAGGTCCATGAGGCTGGAGAGGTCTGATGGCAGTTCCCGAGAGACTAGTTCATCCTTAATGGCGTCAGACAGGCTATGTAGGAACTCATCGACCTGGGCACTCTTGTTCCAACTGCATGATGCTGCCAACATCCGGAACTCGATGGCATAATCCGAGGTAGATTGGGACCCTTGCCCCAGCTCCATGAGCTCCCTAGCCGCCTCCGGGCTGGACAGAGTGCAATTGAATGTTCACCTCATTTCCTCTGAGAATTCTTTGAAGCTGGAACAAAAGGATGCATCGTCATCCCAGACCGCTGTTCCCCATTCCCTGGCCTTGCCGGTGAGGAGTGTGATGGTATAGGCTACCCAGGAGCATTCTGTGGGAAAGGCCAGAGGTTGTAGCTCCAAGATCAGTGAACATTGAGACAGAAAAGATCTGCAGGTACCTGGTTCTCCACTGTAGGGCTGACGCAAAGGGAGCCTTGGTTCGTGGAGAGCAGTTGGTGGCAGGAGGTGAAGGAGGCAGCTGGGCAGGGGTAGGCATGGCTTGGGAGTGCTGGAGTTGTGTGGTTAGAAGGTTGAGTGAATTGGACAGGGTGGAGAGGTTCTGGGTAATCTGTTGGAGCTCCTGTTGGTGGGTCCCTAGGAGAGCTTCTTGTTGCTGTATAGCTGTTCTCAGCTGGGCCAGTTCTGCTGGATCCATGATTGCCAGAATGTACTGTAGTGTGGTGAGATGTGGTGCGATAGGATCCAAAAGTGGAACCCTGACAAGAAATCCCAATAAAAATGGTGATTTAATTGAAGCAAAATATAAACAAACAAAACATAGCAAAAATAGTCCAGACAAAACTTGGGACAAAAAGCGAGGCAGGCAAGGACGAAATGCTAGCACTGTCCTACAGGGTCGCAGGCAAACTGGAGCCTATCCCAGCTGACTATGGGCAAGAGGCATGGTACACCCTGGACAAGTCACCAGGTCATCACAGGGCTGACACATAGACACAGACAACCATTCATGCTCCCATTCACACCTACAGTCAAGTTAAAGCCACCAATTAGCCTAACCTGCATGCCTTTGGACTGTGGGGGAAACCGGAGCACCCGGAGGAAACCTACATGGACATGGGGAGAGCATGCAAACTCCACACAGAAAGGCCTTCACTAGCTGCTGGGCTCTAACCCAGGACCTTCTTGCTGTGAGGCGACAGTGCTAACCACTACACCACTGTGCCGCCCTACGCAAAGACCCCTTTCTATTGAACATTTTCTCACGCGCACACACTTGTATATTTAAAAATTGAGTTAGTGCACAATCTTCAAGTGAACATAAAACCTGTCTAAAACCCCATAGATCTATAATTGGTCAGTCTATAAAAAGCATGTTCTACCTTAAGATGAGATGCAACCAAACCTTTCAGGCTCTGAACCACATCAGTCCAGCCCAGGCCCAGCATCTGATTCTTTCTGGTCTTTCAGATTGCTAGTTTTGCAGTTCCGATTAAAAAATTTATTAAAACCAGAGTCCGTCTTTTCCTGACTGTGTATTTCGGCCCAAGGACAAACAAAGGAACGGAAAACTTCTCTAGATGTTCCTTCCACTCTTTCAGTATCTTAAATAGACCCACTAGACAAGGACAAAGAGACACCAAGTGTTCTAGAGTTTCCTGTTGACAACAGAAGGGACAGTCCTCCCCAGTGCTGGGATCCAGGTGAGCCTTGTCTGTGGCTATCGCTCCATGTATGATCCTCCACTGAAGGTCAGCCATCTGTTTCTCAATGGGTGGCTTGTATAGAATCCTCCAGCAGCCTTTAGGGGTGCAGTCTGGAGCAAAAACCTGGGTCCACCTCGACTCCCTGACTTCAACCAAAGAGCAGAAGTTCAGTACCTTTACGCAGTTGTAGTAGAGCTGCTTCTTCCCACAAGAGCTGAAGCTGCCTAGCACTGGTGTTTTCCAGGACAGAAGCAGCCCTCTCTCCTCACCACTCTTCAGTCACAGATCTGACGCTTAGTGCAGGAAAGATGTCCTCATGGTCCTCGTGTCATAGGTCAACCAGGGTATGGTCCTGGGAGTACACCCTAAGTGGTACAGACAGGGACTGCCAGACCTCATCCACAGTCTTCAGCACCCTCAAGATCAGCAAAATCCAGATTCATATATCAGTAATACCAGTTGTAAAATACCTGCATGCTCATACCGTCATTCTGTGCACACTGTATACTTTATATTTATTTATCTATTCCATACCTGACTTACCTTGATTACTTTGCACTATGCACCTATTGCACCCTTTTTTTGTTTGTTTGTTTGTTTGTTTCTGTGTATTCGCGTTCAATCTGTTTTGTACAATGAGAGCTAAGTGAAACCGGAGTCAAATTCCTCATGTGTGTCCACATACCTGGCAATAAAAGTGTTTCTTCTTCTTTTTTCTTCTTCTTAATATGTACAGAAAGTGGTTTGACATTGTCTTGCTGAAAGAAGGAAGGCTTTCCCTGAAAAAGATTTTGACTAGCTGGCAGCATATTACTCTGAAATGTGTGTATTTTTATTTATATATATATTTCAGCATTAATGATGCCTTTCCAGATGTACAAGCTACTCATGTCATATTCATGCAGTAGCTTGTGTATGTGCATGTGGACAATGTTCCACTTTGCCTCAGTCCATCTTAAAAGAGCTCAGGCCCAGAGAAGGTGGAAGGGTTTCTGGATATTGTTTATCTATGGTTTTAACTTGCATTTGAGGATGCAGTAATGAAATGTTTTCATAGACGATGGTTTTCTGAAGTGTTCCTGAACACATACAGTGATTTCCACTACAGACACGTGTCTGCTTTTAATGCAGTTTCGCCTGAGGGCCAGATCACAGGCTTCCAATGTCAGTTTTCAGCCTTGTCTCTTGCATACAGAGATTTCTCCAGATTCTCTGAATTTTTAATGATATTGTGTACCATCACAATTTTACACTGTGGAATGTTATTCTTAAATTGTTGCACTGTTTACTCACACAGTCTTTCACAAAGTGGTGACTCCCTCCCCATCTTTACATCTGAGAGACTCAGCCTCTCTGGGATGCTCTTTTCATACACAGTCATGGTACTAACCTGTTGCCAATTCACCAAATTGGTCTTTTGTTGCCTTTGTCCCAGCTTTTCTGAGACATGTTGCTGACAGTTATCTGCTCAAAGAGGGTGAAGGAAGGCACTGATTATGCTGCTCCAGCTGAGCACAGTCAGTTGGCTCCACCCCATAGCCACCCTGTCACAGGCTGTCCAACACAACAGTGTGAAAGTGCAGCTGTTTCTTCAGCATCATGGGAGCGGCTGTGCAATGAGCAATGCAGCTGTTTTCCTGGGCCACTTTCACAATATACACATACGCAGTCATGTGAAAAAGTTAGGTCTTCCACACCACTGACTGTATCTGAACAAAGAAGCAGAGCATTGCAGTCAGAGGAAGTTTGACTAGCTCCTCTAATCTGAAAGGAAACTTGCATCTTAAACTTACATTTTTAAAATATGAGTAATAAGGATCATCAAGCATTGAGGAAAGAAAATCTTCTCCAACAAGTCAGTGATTTCCGTCGACAGTTTGAAAATTTTTGAACCAAGATGGTGGAAACTAGTGGACATGAAACAGAAAAGAGTTTACAGTTCTTCAGCGATGAATACAACTCCTTCAAAGGATTCTCAGTCATTCTCTGAGGAATTAAAAATAATATTGTTGGGCTTGGAGATCATAGAGAAGACAGCCCAAGTGATTGAAGCTCAAATTGAGTCACTACAGCAATATAGTTATCAGTATAATCTGAAAATATCTGGTATTCCACTAACTTCAAAGTTTGAGTCTGCTTGAAACATCAAAATTATGTGTTACGCTATTTCATACAATTGAGGCTTCAGATGTTTCCTTGTAAGACATGGATATAGCACACTGATTGCCTAAACATCGCGGGGGCAAAGACATTTCTTTGCTCCCGTGATGTTTAGGCAATCAGTGTGCTATATACCATAGTTTGCAAATTCACAAGAAGATTGCCTCAAGAGCTCACTCTAAAGAACATGCAAAGAACATTAAAGCTGATGATCTGGACTTGGATGAAGAAACAGCTATTGACAGGATTATGATATTTGAACATTTGACTCCAAAAAATGCAAGATCTTTTTTTCTCAATGTAAACAATTTCAAAGGAGCCACAACTTTAAATTTTGTTGGGTCCAGAATTTTTCTATATTCCAGAAGTTTGATAAAGATAGCAATCCAATTTTTATTGCAAAGCAATCTTGATGGACTCTACAACTGCTCTTAATTTGTATTGCAGATAAGTTTTGTTCATTTTGTTATTATTCTTTAATATTTGTACTATGAAGATTGACAAGCAATCCCAAAAATTATTTAAATATTTGTTTAAAGAATTACCATACTACGGTGTAAACATTATTGCTTGTCATTAACAATTCAGTAATCTACTTTCTGATAATCATTTACCAACAAAAAAGGATCTAGACCAATTTCATAGTTTATATGACTTAGATATTTTGACTTTAAATACAAGACAAAATGTGCATATTAATCCTGATATTGAATTCAGTCATAATAAAAAATGTACCAATTATTACTTGCCTCATAGTTTCAATGCGCTTAAACAAACAACTTTAATCATTCTTTTTCTGTTTTACACAATAATAAAAGAAGTCTTCCACTTCACCTAGATGAATTTCAGTCTCACTTTTTGCAAGAACTAAATTTCAGCTTTGATATTATTGGTATTAGTGCAACCAAAATGGTAAATTCTTCACCAGGGTCAAGTTTAAATTTAGACATAATATAAACATCGGGGTTGTTTTTCACTTGTGAGTAAACTTCATAGAAAAGCACAAAATACACAATTTATGCACATTATACATGCTGTGCATGTCACTTAAAATGGCGTAGTGGTTAGCGCTGTCGCCTCACAGCAAGAAGGTCCGGGTTCGAGCTCCGAGGCCGACGAGGGCTTTTCTGTGCAGAGTTTGCATGTTCTCCCCGTGTCCGCGTGGGTTTCCTCTGGGTGCTCCGGTTTCCCCCACAGTCCAAAGACATGCA
>JAODVO010000006.1:32420701-32431078 GCA_025400055.1 Notarius lentiginosus
CAACACTCATTCTCCATTGGGTAGAGTGATGTAATACACTTAGGATAAGCGATATGCTAACAATATTGCATGCTATCGACTAAATGAATGAAACCTGCTAGAAGGGAATAGAACACGTGTTTTTATTCCATGGAAAAAGTGTCCTGTATGTATAATAATTTTTATTATTAAATATGAACCCTACCACTATGAAACAGAGTGTGGTACACACTATGAAACACACACAAACATTGAAAAAAAGAAAGAAAAAAAAACTCCAGAGAGAGAAATGCCAGCATTGCCAGCACGGTCTGTTAATTATTGCTATAGCCATTCCTCAGCTTTAGCTAGCGATGTGTGACAGAGTTTTTGTTTGCTTTTTCTTAAATCCTGGCTATACATTATTTATATTTGTACAATATTTTCTAAATAATTTAGTTGGTTCACAAACTATTTCCAAAAATATAAACATATTAGAAGCCTAATTGAAAGAAATAAAATCAAACAATGCACCTCCTATTCATATCTGTATTTGTAGCTGCTTAGAACACATTGTCTTTTCATTCCAAATAATGTATTAGTATTTGGTTATCTAATACTAATCCCTAATACCTTTAAACATATACAACTAGAATACAGCCAGTACAACTTACCTTGTCGAATGGAGACAAATCTGTTATTGGCAGCTTGAAACACCACCTGTGGATGGCTCTCCTCTAGGTCGAACAACTCATCCTTGCCTGGTTTGGAGCAGCGTCCTGAGCGTAAGGTACCTGTTGGTCCCATTGGGCTCAAGTACTTTCCTTCACAGTCCTTAAAGGCTAACTTGCCTGATTTCAGCTCCAATGTGTATACAGTTCCACGGCCATTTTCAAACAACAGTTTCCCATCATTGCTTAAGAAGCGGCTATCACTGGTCTTCAGGCAATATTTGCCATCCATATAAACCAGAGTTAGAAGAGCATCAACACCCCATGGAATGTTGCTGTCCACAGCTATTTCACTGTCAGGTGCAGACAGGTGAGCATAACGCTTGCGGGCTACACTTAGCAAGTTGGCTTGTGGGTGAAGTGCCAGGTGCATAGTCCAGAGTTCTGGTTCACCAATAGTCTGAGCAAAGCAAGACAGGTGGTCTTTCGACCCTCCAAAGAAGCGCAGATGTGGCTCAGACTGCAAGGCCCATCGACCATCTGACTGCTCCACAATTATGAACCTGCAGACATTCTCCCGTGTCTCTGCTTCACAACTCACCTTGCCATCTTTGTCGGAGGCCAGGTAGCGGCCCAGGTGGCTCTGCAAATAAACCACTTGGCCATCAATTTCATCTTGCTCAAGTGTCCAGATTTGCTTCTTCTTGAGACTTGGAGCTGAAGCATTCACTTTGAATCCAAAAGCCTCCGCTGTCAGGTAGCGATTTTCATAATTAATCAGCCCAAACTGAAGCTTGAGGGCTTTATTGCCATTTATAGGCATTATGACGTAGAACTCAGGTGAAAGTAACAGAGTAATAAGAGTCCAGAGATGAACCAATGACCAAACTAACTACCTCTCCTCCCTGTCTTTACTAACTTGTCACAAAAAAGCTAATTCTCAAGCATGAAATCTACTAAATCCTCTCCAACAATCTATTGTTTGTTTGTAACTTACTTTGTTCTTATATATCCCCTTTTCTTATTAATTTAGTCATCGGTTATTTGAGTTTTCTTTTGGTGATTTGATAAAATCCTTTGTGTCGCTTCCTTTAAAAAAAAAAGACTGCTCATGTAGTCTTTCTCCCAAGAGAGCTTACCAAGGCTCTGTTTTTCTGCTTCCTAATCAGCTCAGATTAAAATCAGCAGGACTCAATACCTCAATCCAGTGAGCTGCTGACGTCACCTTGATCCCACCAGTTCCTTTTCTTCTTGACTCACTCACTCCCTTCCTGTCCTTCTCTCCATCTCTCTGACTGTTTTTCAGTGCATTCACCAACCTTATCCTGTTCACCCTACCAGCAACCACTTGAGGGATTACTGCATCCTAAAGTGACATAGTCTGGGTCATGCAGAACAGTGTAACTACTTAATAGCAGCACTTCTTTCCTGTCCGCTTGATTAATTCCTTTTCATATCGTCTCCTTTAATCATATCTTTGTTTTCAAAACAGTCTTGAGTTGGTCTTTAAACAGAGGCATCTTTGAATCTCAACAGGTAGACCTTTTGCAAGATGTCAACATTTTCACTCCTCATGAAGACCAGGCAGTTTTGTTGTTCCTCAGCGTAAATGATGTAACCACTTTTGTAATGTGTATTACCTGCCACCCCATGAATCATTCTTCTTTTTCTTCTCTGTTAAAATGTCTTTTTGTCCATTCTTTCCTCTTGCTATTATTATTCCATGGACACTTTTGAGGCTCTGTAATCCATCCTGTCCATGGTTCCTGTGTTTTTATTATGTTCCCCAGTCTCCAACTCTTTGCTGATGGTGATTGGACAGAAAGCTAGGTAACCAGAGCCCTCCCTGGTGGCCTGAGTATGTGATCAGTTTTCCAGCACACACTTGATATAGAGTTACATGCCTTCTCTAATTTCAAGCTCCGTGGTTCTTGGTTAGAGGGGCTTTATGTGTATGTGTGTGCACATGTTTTGGTGGCATTATAAAGAAGGAGATTTAAAGATAAACACATTTCACTTTCTGCATTTTTTTCATTTTAAATAAATGTTATGTGTCCATATTTATTTCTCTTCCAGAGTCAATAAATTGGGAAGACAGTTCTTGCATGGTGCGGAGGGACAATACTGAACTTGTTGTCTATCAATTTAAATTCCCAAGCATATTAGGTTTTTTGGGGGGAAAAACAAACTATGGTATATCTGAACAACTCTTTAATTGTCCTTTCAATTATCCAACTACATTATTAGCTTGATCCAATCCACTAACGGCCCTCTACTCTATCCTCTCTTCTCTGGTTTGTCTTGATTACAGGTCACTATATCTGACAGTGATTCACTTCAGGTGCATGAATGAAACTGAGCCACATGCATACAGGCAAATACCAGGTTTCCAGTCATATAAACCAAGTTTAATATCTATCAGTAACCTATGGAAAGCCTCTTGTTTTGCTTACACATTCTCTCCAAAAACCTAATACAGACGTTTGATGGCGAAGTGTCTTGTGGTGTCCATGGCTTGTTCATGTGTCGAATTATTTTCTCTTTTGAACGGTTCGAAATGTATTAATAGTGTGTGTTAAACCAGGACAAGCTTGACAGACCTTGTTTGACAAATAAGCTACTGTGACCTATAAGCCAGATTACACAGTCTGTACACACCACCAGGCACAAGGCCTAAACATTTTGTTAGAGCTCTTATTAGTACTTATTAGATCTAATGCATCACTTTAAGAGAGAAAGTACTTTTCTGAACTGCATTTATATCATGCATGTTGGACTTCCAAATGACATTTAAAACATGTAAGCATTCAAGCTACATTATAAAATATGATGTTATCTGAATTAAAATTGGCATGCTTTCATGTAATTTTGTTCACTGTCAATGCCAAATATTTGACACATAGGTCTATAGTTTATGGTATTATAATGCCACAAATTCTGTTGAGTACAAAATTGGCTCAAGCATACACGAGATAAAACCACTAGAGGACAGTAGAGTTATAGGAGTAAAGAGGAATACAAGCAACCTCTCTCCATTTGGCCACATTTATTCATTTTGCCATTGAATTAAATCTTTAGCTGTATTGTGTTTCTGTTATATCGGGTTTTCTTGATGAATATTATGCACATAGAAAAATATACAGACCTGTTAAAGAAAATATGTGTTTAGACAAATTTTAAGAGAGAGCAATATTCATCCAGAACAGTTAAACCCTTAATCTAACTGTGCATTACTCAGTTATTCCTTATAAAGCATATTATTCAGTTACTACTATGCATTATTTAGTAATTACAGTAAAACTACTGTTGAAAAAATATGTAGTTAGGAGAGTGACGAATGAGTCTGGATCTGTTGGTAGGTTTTTGGAGTTTAAGGGCTTATACGTCATCTACATTATACTGTAAGTGAAGCCTTTTGACTGAAAAACCCACAATAACAGGAACCACACAAACCAAAGTCGAACAAACTGACCCATAGGATACAAAATATTTAGTTACTGCCATGTGTACGAACAAAACAACTTGAGATTTTGTTCTACAATAAGGAACATTAGCCCTTGGAGTTGTGAACCTCTCAGTCCTATTCTCCCCCCTCTTCACAACAGACTACTACAACTAAATTATTACCAGCATTGTTCTATTTGTTGATGTTCTGCACCAAGTGCATTGCCATGGCCCATTACCTAGACCTGATCCAGCATGGTGCAGAGTGGTCATATGTTGTGATGTGTATGTATGTGTGCTGTGGCTGCAACAGCAGTGGCTCTTGATAGGCAAGCAGATGTTTTTGGGAGACCAGCCCTGCCAGGTTCACTCTGAAATGGTGCTTTAGAGCCCATTACCCTGCTCCTCTGATGACACTCAAATAGCTATCATTACCACGCAGCCCAGGGAGGGAGTGTGACTGTTACAGAGAGAGAGAGAGGGGGAGAGAGCGAGAGAGAGAAAGAGAGAGAGAGAGAAAGAGAGAAGGTGAGAGAGAGGTGGAGGAGTGAATGGAATAAAGCTAGAAAAGGGAGTTTAAAATGAACATTTCAGAGAGTTAACAGCCTCCAGCCTTTTCTACCCTATTAACTGCTATGCTGCTCTTCCTCTGCACTGTTGGGAGTGATGCACTATCCTCAACACTACCAACTCATGTACACCCCTCTCACGCTATGTCTCTACATCAATCTCTCCATCATTCCATCTCTTCATCACCTGTTTCATTTTCCTGTCTCCTGCATCCTCCTTTACCCAGGATCTTTTTTCTCCACCCACTGACAACCTCTCTTTCTTTTTTCCCCTCCTCCCACTTGCCCCATCCTCAATTTTTCTCACCCTCCTCCCCTTGACCCCCTCTCCAATGATCCCTGCCTTTAGAAACCAAAGATTCATTTCCATCACTCTCTCTGCTCTTTATTTTTCTTTCCTTATCTGCCAAAGACTCTGAATCTCTTTTCTCTTTCCATCAATTCTCCACCCTCATCCATTTGTGGTGCCTTTTTTTTTTTTTTTAAATATCCTGCCACCCCACCCCCTTGCCTTGCATGACAGTAACATGTTTCAATTAATATGAGGCAGTGCTGAGAAGGGCAGATGGCTCACACGGTCAGTGTCCAGTTCACTGGTTCACCTATGACTAGTGCGCTGACTTCAACCTACAGTTCACACCGCCCTGGTCACTGTTGCATGATTTGTGAAGCAAAGAAAATGAACATAATTGTCAGTGCAAGATATTAGATTATTATTATTATTATTATTATTATTATTATTATTATTATTATTATTATGTTGACTATATTCTTTCATTTTGACAGAGTGCACAGACTCCTGAGATTCCCTTAGTGAAGGGAGTCATATAAACTCCATGCACTTCACCATTTCATCATGACAAGATTACAGTTGCTTGCTTCGATGTTGTATAGTGCAGGAGGAAATGAGAAAAGATGAAAAGTTAAAATGTGTGTACAATGTTTGGCTTTTTACAAAGAGCTGAAAGCTATAGTGTTACAGCCATGAGGATTTGCTCGGCCACTTCATCCACACCAGGGAAGGGAAATTGGTGTTCTGCTATATTTATGGAAGGTAAATAGCAAGAGCATTCTCCAACATTCACAAGCCTCCACTTACCTAAAGGTGGCACTATTGCTTTACAGGTTGGAGTGGTACGACCATCAACACCTGAAAGAAAAAGAAAACAGACTAATGCTCGGGTTGTCAGTTGTGCTCCCTCCATGACTACACAGATGATAGGGCAATACTCTGTTAAGTAATTATATGGCATTCCACAGAAAAACAAAAAACAAAAATTTAAACATCATTCCTTAGCTAAAAAAAAAAAATCAACCAACACAGGAATCAAAGAATCAACACAGGAATTAAACATTTTAGAAAAACTGGGTGTTTGACCCAAAATGTGAATTGACTTCTGTCTATATGCATAGATTTCTGTAGACTGTGTAGAGTGATGTCCAACTCCTTACTGCCCAATATAATTTATTCATTTTTGATTAACAAATTGTTTTATTTATTTAATTAATATATATTCTAAAATCTCTTTTACGTGAGCACTAAACTCTCTATTTTGTATAACAATTGTGGTTGATTTTAAGTGAATACAAATATAAATGCAATGATGAATGGCCTTATAATGGAGGTTTTACATTTAGAGTCTGGAAATTAGAGTAATATCACAGCAGTAGAGAAGATCAGGTTACGGATTCAGTTTTATTTTGGAATTTGTGTTGGTGAGTGCAGATATGAACTAGTAAACAGATTTTAGATTCGATACTGGATTATTTACACGAATACAGAGAAATAGATGATGACCTAAACTAATATAAAACCAATAAGGGTTAAATAATAAAATGGTGTGATAAGGAATAGGCATAATGGAATAGAGACGTGTATAGAACATAGCATATATATATATACACACACACGCACACACACACACACAAAGATGGGCTGTTATTGTATAGAGTCAAGTACAGTGCGATATGGGCATTTCATTAGTAAGTTATTTTGAGACAATATTATTATGGTAATATAATACTACTATGGCACTATAAAAGTGTATTATATAATATATAAATGTATTACAATAATATAGTAAGTTGCAGTAGGCTAATATGAACCATAATATTTTAGAAAGTGAAAACGGGCAAACCCTAACGTTAGGGAGGAAGGGGTTAAAAGTCGAGCACATAAAGATGAATAGAGAACCGCATGAAACCGCCGACCAATCCGTGTTGAGATTAACACTTTGTTCCTCTATGATTGGTCAGAGTGGACTCAATGCATGTCCGTTCATACGTACAGGATTTTTGTCCCACGTGGGACGTGCGATTCTTGCAGAGCTCCTATTGGCTGTAGAAGCATCAGTAAGCTCCTCCTCGCGTGATGCGATTGGCTAAACGCCTCGGACTCGTGCCCGCCCCTACCTTGTTCTCTGTGGAAGGAAATACCCCTGAGTGAGGGAGAGAGAGAGAGAATGTGTGTGTGTGAGAGAGAGAGAGAGAGAGAGAGAGAAATCGCTGTCGGCTCGTCGCTTCGCATCTACGAGACAGCACGTGAAACTAACACGGCTCTGACATTTTGTACCGCACCTCTTAACAACCTTAATATGATTTCTTTTAAAAACATGATTATTTGATATGATATTTAACTCCACATTTTCTCCGCCTTTGCCTGTGTCTTGCAGCATCGTGCGTGTGGTATTTCAGATTTCATTTGGTTCAACTCTTCTCCTGCCATCTCTCTCTCCCTCACACACACACACACACACACTTGCACTGTATCACAGCCCACACTGAGATTTGAAATCGCCGTCAACTTGAACGGACGTCACACGCACACGTTGCTTCTCATTACAATACGGAAGTGTCGCTAAAATGCGCCTCCATCAGCCAGTCGGACAGCCTGTGTGTGATCAGACTCCACCACCATCTAACATGCAATTTGGGGTTGTTATAAATATAGCTCTGATTCCATCCATCCACCCATTTAGTGTGTCTACTGGCCTAAATTTGATGAACTCAGGCTCTGCACACTGATGGCTTTCTGCTCTAGGACAAGGTGAGTGTCCAGGCCTCTGGTTTACTCATTTCACTGCTGCTGGACAGACCTTTCCCATCCCATTGGAGTCCCCCATCCAATACTGAGACCTCGTTTCCTTTACACAAAGCTTACAGGTGGTGAAATCTGAATTCCTCTTCAATCAAGAGTTTGGGGGTCAGTAAAGGAGGTTTCAAATACAAATTTAAAAAAAATCATAAAACAAAGTCTTTTTTTTTTCCTTCTAATGAAGTGCACATAAAGGTCATAGCACTGCAACCCATACGCCACTGCAGTATGCGCCGCTCCAAAATGAAATTGTGTTGGATCCAGATGTCATCGCCGCACTCTCATAATGTCTGGACCCAAGACTGACCACATGCTCGGCATTTCGTCTTCTGTTGATGATTACCAAAGTGGTTGCTGTTATGATCTTGTCCCCTCCCTGCTTCTTCTGCATTAATGCCTGGCCAGATGAAGTGTGCCTTTGCATTCTGGGACATGAGTTAATGAGTTAATTAGTTTATAGGGTGATTTTTCTTTCTGTCATTCTCTCTGCCCCTCTTTCTCAATCACTCGTACTCTGTTGAGTGATGATATCGCACACATTTTTGTAATTTACTCACAAACATGACCAGTCACACGTATACACATGCTTTGTCTTAGTTTGCCTCACATGCACTCACAAATCGCAGAGGCATTATCCATGTCCTGACTCAGACACACTCATCTATAGACCTTCTCTCTCTCTATCCCTCTCTCTCGCAGTCTCTCTCTTTCTTTTTCCCTCTCTCTCCCAGATGCTGCCCTGCTGTGATGCCTGAAGCTAAGCAAGCCAGTAAGATTAATAACGAGCTGTCCCTCCCGAAAGGCAGGGCAAAAAAATACACTGTTTGCAGAGGAGAGAGAGAGTGAGTGGGTGTGTGTGTGTGTGTGTAAAAGAGAGACTCTTTTTGTTGGCAGGTTAGTGCCATTCACTACCTCTAACGCTCACACAGACCCTCCCCCGGGGCCTGCTGACATGGATTAATGTGTTTAGTACAATTATTTCATTTATTACTGTCTGGAGCTTTTTTCAGATAAGAACATTTTTCAGGTTGCTAACCATTATTACCTTCAGGACTTGCCAAGCAAAGGGGCTCGCGGTCAGAAGTGCTTCGCTCTCTTTTGTTAATGCTTCTCCCAGCATCTGTTTCACAGCTCTGCTGAAAGATTGAGAGGGGTTCAGAGAGCTCTATCTTTCTCTTCCTTTTTTCCTCCTTACACCCTTAGACACTTACTGTAGGCGAGTCTGTGCTGTTAATGGTATGATACAGTCTTAACAGCCAGTATATTTTATTTTAAAAATATAAAAAATAAAACACTTGTTTTGTGTGGTGATCTGTTGTGTGCTGTTTTTCTTATTCCGTTTTATATATTTTATTCTAAATTCATATTTTTGTTCTTTTTCTTTTCGTTCTTTAATATGGGCCATGGGAACTCAGAACAGGTGTGCTACCACCACTAATCCTCAGCAGGTAGCCCTATAACACTCACACAATAGCTGCCATGCTGAATGATGATACCTGCTCCAGAGGGTGGTGCACCTCTTAATCTATCAACCTGCCCACCATGCACCAGCCCTCAGATCTCCTCCCCCCGTGTGTATCCTCACATTGAGAATCTCACATCTGGCTTGGGCATGCCTGTACTCTAGCCCTAAATGACATTGATAGCATGCACATCCATGGTAGCACACAGACTGTTATTAGGTACTACAAACAGAACATTTAGAATTTTTACCATGAAAATGTGAATGTTCACACAAGCTGTTTTAATTGGCTGCCTTTCTCAGGCTGGTAAGAACAAATGAGATGGACTGAGCATCCACCCCTCCTTTCACACTCATCCCCTTTCTCCTGCTGTTCACCACTCCTTGATTAGCATTCCACATTTCACAAGCACCCAAGTACAATGCAGAAGCCATTTATAAAGCAAGTGGCAGTGCAGGAGAAATCTCTTTATGAGTTTATGAGTGCTTGCACTGTCTGGGCAACCTGATCTCATGAGAAATTTGTACAAATTTGAATGAACCAGACTGATGTGGTTGGATTTGATTCAATTTCACAGGTATCGTACAAACACTAACCTCATCCCAAACCTACTCTTAACCTTTATGATTTGAGTTGTGCACATTGTGCAAACAAATTTACAAGTAGGAGCCTAGGTTGGTCTGGGACAATGAGAGAAGCCTGAGGAAGACGCAGGAACAAACCCAGATACAACAGTTTGTAATTCTAATATTACAGATGTGTGATTAATAAGGGGTTGGCTACACCATTGATCAGGCTGGCAGGAATATGAAGGCTTGAATGATACTCTTCTCTGGGTAAAAAAATATCAACAAGGTCAGCTCCCACCAGTTCAGACAATCAGTCACCGGGTAGTCATGGCAATGTGTTGCCATGGAACCTGCTTTTACTGCATGTCTGATGGTACCTTTTTGTCCCGTGGGCAGAGGTCCAGATCTGGCCTGAAGTTGCTCACATCTCATCAATGAGCTTCAGTGAGTGTGTTTGCATGGGACACTAAAGGATGTACAGAGTCGTTAAAGGTGCAAAAGTTTGTGCCACAGAAAGGTCATCATTGGAATTGTCAGGGAGGAGCTGTGGAGCTTGAGTGATGATGAGAACTGACTTTGTCTTATAGCCTTATGCTCTCGACCGTGCCC
>JAODVO010000006.1:32554116-32564867 GCA_025400055.1 Notarius lentiginosus
TTAGGTCCTATTTATGCAAAAATATAGAAAATTCTAAAGGGTTCACAAACTTTCAAGCACCACTGTAGCTGTCAGTAGCTCTGTTGCAGTATCACTGCATCATCATTTACATCACCGCCAGCAACATCACACCCGGCCACACGTTCACAACAAGGCTTTCAATTCCCATAGGAGCCATAGTAAAGATTATCAGTAATGTTACTAGGTTGCCAGAGGATAGATTAAAGCTATACGTCCTTTTGATTTCATAAAATCGGTGAAATTTTGTTTCCTCTGAAATTTGTTCATTGTAATATATGTTTATTTCTGCAATATCTCACAAAATATCAGGCCATTTTGTGGCTGAGAAGTTATTTAATTTGAGGGGATTCCCTAGCAAATAATGTGCATGGAATCATTCACTTCGCACAGTCAAGCAGACAGAGGAAGTCTGTGTGCGCATGCACAGGTTTACCTGCTTCTTCTTCTTCTTTTCCTTCATCTTTTGGCTTTTACGGCAGCTGGCATCCAGTGTTGCATTACTGCCATCTACAGGTTTACCTTGACGGTGCACTGACAGTTACATCATTCTGTTGCTAAACGAACAGCTGATCACACCGAGGTGTTTGCTGACCATTGATATTTATTAGTTTGGTCCTGCGTTTCCTTTCCTTCACAACATAACATCTTTTCTTCTTGCTTTCCGTTATTGCAGTCGGTCTTTCACATTTCATTCACACACTCATGTTCTCCATTTTCCTCTCCTGTTCCAACTTGTATCTCACAATGCTTTGCGTGAATGGGGAAAGCCCACCACGTGATGCATGACGTAGTATCTTGAATTGGGTCATGGTGAAGCAAGAAAAAATTGCAGAGCGTTTAGGGCCACATGACCTTAAATTCATTAATTGTTCTATCTAAAAAAAAAAAACCCTGAATAAAATTGGAAGTATGTGATTCAAATTCAGTAGCTTTCGATCCACTAAACAAAAATAATTGGGGGTCAGGGAAAATTATTTTTATGAGCTACACTTGAAAAATCTGAAAGGCAGTCTAGCTTTAATGTTTCGACTTCACCAATTTACTCCTATTCCCACTCAACACTATTACAGCATAATAACAATAAATAAATGGTTTTCACTGTGAGTTTGAATGAGACAAGAGTAAGCTTACCTTCATGTGGGTGTGGAAACCAGATCTGGGAGTGGCCACTGGAGTGAGGTCCACTGCGATAAGGTGGAGAAGAGGGAGAAGAAGGGGGTCCGGAATGGTGGGATGGGGGTGAGCCCAGACTGCTGGCCAGGAAAGTGCCCATGAATGAAGCAGAGGAGTTCGCCATCAGCCCAGTGCCTGCAGGACAGAGACAAGTGGAGACAGGCAAGATGAGACGGTGAGATAAAAATGATGTGCTATGACACAGGATGCTAAAACTGGCCAGGACAGAGTTTATTCCTCCTGATTCATACAGCATACCAGAATTCATTGCTATTCATGGGTGTGTCAAATGTAAAGTTTGAGGATGGAAAACAATTGAAGGCAAAACAACAATAGTCTCTGACAATAATTAGTTATAAGTAGTAATAATAATAGTTATAAATACTCTGAAAGTGCAATGTAAATTAATAAATTGTTTAATATATTTTTAATTCCTAGGAAACTGTTACAGTTGGCCTCTGTCTCTACACATAAACGTCTCTACATCACCACGTCTTCCTCCCCTTTCAAATAGCGAGTTAGTTGTCAGCAGAGTAGCATTTGTCACAGACACAAGTGGAATTTCAGTATTATTGTCTCTATGTACTTTTTTATTAGTTCTCAGTGACTTATTTCGGTAACCAAAACTATTAAATATACAAAATCTTGCAGGATTTGATACAAAGTTTACATCATTTAATAGTTTGGTATCAAACAAAGCTTAAAGCTTTTGAGCTTCTTGGGTGCAGCCACAAGCCAAACCTTCTTACAATCAGTGAAATACTGAGCATGTGGTTTGAATGGGAAAAAAACAACAACAACTGAATTTAGCATCATGTCAGCAAATTTGGCTCAAATACCAAATTCATATAATCAAGAATATTTAATCAGGATGGAGAAAAATGGTGGTGCATTTAAAACATTGTAAAATAAAACTGAAATAAATACTAAAATAATCTCATAAAGTATATAAACTGATTGTGGTTTATTTGTACAGTACTTAGTTTAATAAATCAAAAATAATTCAAGAAAATAGATATTTCTTTCATATACGAATACTGAATTTGAAATAAACTAAAGATAAATCTTCACTCCCAGGTACCTGATTATCAGTCTCACAATGTCAAAGGAAAAAAAAAAAAGCCTGAGAAACAGAGGGAGGAAGGGGGAGTGGGAGACGAGAGATCAAGGAATAAAGGAGAAGAGCACATGCCAGGAAGATTAAAAAAAAGAGCAAAAAACAAGCAAAAGGAAGTGAGAAACAGAAGTAGGGAAGAGAGTGGGTGAGGTGAGGAGAAAGAAGAATGACAGACCGACAGAAGCAGGGTGAGTGAATGGAATAGAGAATTAGAGCACTAGTATACAAGAGTCTTGATTCACAGACTTCTCTAAAGCTGCTTTTACACGGGCACTTGCACCAGAAGTTGCCCTGGCACAACTGCCCGTCTAAACACGATTTGTTCCAGAACAGGTCAACTCCGGTGGGCACAATTTGCTCCCTTTTTCGAGGTGGCGCAACTTGTTCTAGAACATCTTGGTCCGGGAGCAACTTGTTCCCGCTTACTGTCTAAACACAATGGGCGGCAAGTAAGAGGGCTTACATGTGTGCAGTAGCATTCATCCGGGTCATTTATCATCTGAACAAGACTGCTTTGCGTCAAATTCGCACCTTTCTTAACTCCAGACTGAGCGCTGTACTGGTTGAGCAAGTAGAGGAACTACTGTCATCAACATAAACATAAACGCGATTCTCTCACGCCGTTGACATTGTTGGAACATTTTGATGCGACGCTGTGCGTTTGCATTCATGTTCTGGATCCTTCGTTGCTGTCTTTTTCTTATAACAGCCATGAAAATGTTGAAAAAATATGAAAGCACACATTTCATCGTCGCCCATGATTTTGCTTCTGATCACTGATTTGTGCATGCACACTTTTGTGTTTACCTGGGCGGCATGGTGGCGTAGTGGTTATCACTGTCACCTCACAGCAAGAAGGTTCTGGGTTGGGTACGGACCCCATGGCTGATGGGGGCCTTTCTGTGTGGAGTTTGCATGTTCTCCCAGTGTCTGTGTGGGTTTTCTCCGGGTGCTCCGGTTTCCCCCACAATCCAAAAACATGCAGATTAGGTAAAATACCCTGCCACTGGGGTTGTATAAGACAGTGCATACTTAGTGCTGGTCCCAAGCCTGGATAGACTGGGGAGGGTTGCATCAGGAAGGGCATCCAGTGTAAAACCTATGCCAACTCAGATATGTGGAACAGATCTGCTGTGGTGACCCCGAAAGAACGAGAGCAGCCTAAAGAAGAACTTTTGTGTTTACCTCTCTAACTTCCAGTTTGCCACCGATAGAGAATGAGCGTGTAAACATGAAGGAAAGTGGGCGCGACTGATTCCCGCTACCCGTGTAAAAGCAGCTTAAGTCATGGTTCCCATGATTAAGCTGCTGTGATCATTCTGCTGTAACAGCTTAACAATGAGTGAGTGAGGACATCCCGTTTCTCTCACATACACACATTTTCATGCTACCAGCACTGAAATAATAAAATACACTAATCAAACTATCATGTATAAAACATGGCATTGAATTTCATATATGGCATCAACTATGACATTCTTTGGCACGGGATACTGATAACCAGGGTTAGGATCAAACATAAAGAGCAGATGAGTTCTACATGCAAAGAAAAAGAGGAAGAAAGGGGAGAAGAGACAAAAAAAACTAGAAAAGCACTCAGAGAGCGCAGACCTTCGCCAAGAATCCTTTAAAAAAATCCAGGATCCAGAAGGTGACCCGAATCACCGCCAAAATTTAATGGATTGTTACCTGTGCCCAGTCACACCTCTGGAAAAAATTTCAGAGCAATCCGTTCATAACTTTTTCCGTAATGTTGCTAACAGACAAACCAACAAACAAACCAACGCTACTGAAAACATAACCTCCTTGGCGGAGGTAACAAAGGAAGAGAAAATAATAAACTGCAAGAACAGCCAACAGTGAGGAAGAAGGAGGCAGAAAGAGAATGAAAATGAACGAATGAAAACAGGGGCTGAAATGCTCTCCTCCTTTGAGCATTAGGGTCCCATTGGCAGTCCCTTGGAGAGGGGGCAGGTTAGCAGTCCAACGGCCAAATGTGATGGTGTTATCACCCAATCCAATTCATATCAATTATTAACACTGTTTAGTGCTTACTCCCCCATCTTTATGGTACACACTGCTTAAACACACACATACTCACTTCAAAATAACATACTGTGCACACCTTTAAAATACACTCACATCCTGAGTGTAGCACATAATCCACTCATCCCATCAGACCGCATTTAGCATAAAAAGAGTCAGATACTGTGGCAAAGCACATGAATATACACATACAATTATAGTCATTTATCACCTGTGAAGCAGCCAACAATCAGGATCAGACACATTTATACGGTTCACACAAAGTTCATATACTGTACGCTGCATGTACATATACAGTACATACACGCTCACCTATACATTTATATTCCACACACACACAAAATTCATATTCTGAACACATTCATATGCTGTGCAAACAAAAAAAGACAGACTGATCAAATGGATACTCTCTGGGGGAAATGGAAGAATGGGGGAAGAATGAAAGACAAGCATAATAAGCTGGAAGAGAAATGAGGTGTGAACAACCATACAAAAATGATTTTATATTTATCATGTTTTTTTTTCCCCTATCTAACTAACATGGAAATAAAACGGGAATGTTAATGTTTAAATAAGTCAAATTAACATTTATGCAAATGCTCCAGATGCTGTGCCAATATTTGTGCTTTATTAAGCTCTAAATCTAATTTAATTTAGCAATAAGGTGTTATAAATTATTTACACTTGGTGTAGTGCAGAATAATTTTATCAGCCTTTGAATGTATAAATTAAATTTACAGGATTTCGAGTATTTTGTATATTCTTCAGGGAAATAAATTCAAGGCTGGAAGTTTTAGCACTCTGTCTGAAGTGTTGTGTTCCTTCTGCCATCAAGATGTGACTTTGCTATTGAGCTGAGGTGAGACTGAGGGAGTTTTCATTTCCTAAACTGATAAAAGTTCATTACAGCAGGGTGAGAAGGAGGAGGTTAAAGGAGATGTTTAGAGGTGTGAAATTACCAAATGAGTGCTCTCACAAAATAAACAACGTGCAAGGCCACCGCCAAAGCCTCCAGCTGGAAACATGGCAGCTGGAGGAGAGAAAAAACACAGAGGAAGAGAAAAGAAAAACAGCATAATTGCAGGGTTGAGGAGAGGCTGGCTGTTCAAGCCAGGGCTAAAGCAGACTCTCTCGTCTCCTTACACCCACTCCCTCCTCACCATGCCAGTGGTAAGCCACTACGGTGTGGCCAAAGGAGGGCTTATAGCACTGATCTAGAATCAGTCTGGGAGCAAAACCAAACTGAAGGGAATACAAGAAAAACCACACAAATGGGCATCAGAAAAAAAAATGGAACCGTGTCCCTAAAGGGGCCACTACTCTTTACTCCACGCCTCAGAAGCCCAGTAGCTCCACCACAGGCTCCACTACAGCCCACAGCTGGCCAAAATGAGAGGCCTGCATCCTTTAAGACTTCTGCATGCCTTAGCAATACAACTGTCTCAACACTACACCATGGGTGGAGTGTTGCTGTCAGAACAAGTCCTCCCTTCAGAGCAGACCAGACGGCATCACTGTCCTGAAAGATTAGAGGTGTCTGTTACCAATTTGAGCTTAAAACTATTGAGCCTGGTATGAAAACAGTTACAAGGAGTCAGTACTTTTAGAAACTTTAAAGAAACCTGTATCATAGGTTCTATATGGGGAGATTGAGATATGGGAGAAGCACCAGAAATACCTCAATCTCTAATTATGGTACTGAAAACCCAAAGAGAGCAAGATAGAAGTCAGGGGTCTAGGTTTGCATTGAGCCTCTGTCTGTCTTTTTTTTTTGTCATCTGGCAGCCGCTGAACAACCTCATAGCTGCCAAACTCCTGTGATCTCCAGCGCAGCTCTCCAGTAGCACATACCCCCCCCATGCCTTCCGCCAAGTCCCCTTTAATGAAACGTTTCCTCTTGTTTGCTTTGCTTTATTGACTTTTTCTCTCTTATTTTTCTGTCTCCCGTGTGCCGGCAGTGAGCATCATCTGCAGTTCCTTGAAATTATTACCTAGGCCCTTCCCCTTGTGTCTCTCCACACCCTCCTCTTCCACCTCTAATAAACCAACCTGCAGAAATTAAATACTGTTGATACTGGAACAGCAGGATAGGGCTGGAAAAAGGAGGGTGGGACAGAGAGATAGCAGGAGGTCTAGAGGCTCTCTCCAGAAATGGAGAGGAAGCTGCCAACACAAGCAAGCAGCAAGGCCAAACGAGCACAACCACATGGGGGATATAGTGGAGATAGAGTGGATAGAGTTGCACATGGGAAGAACTCCTTCAGCTTTACAGTAGAACAGGAGAGGTGCTATCATGCCACAGGTTTAGCATGCAGAGTTTAGCGCGTGCCACAGCCTGGGCACACGGATAAAAGCTGAAGCAGTGCTGGCTCTCTGTAAAGTGTTTCTCTATGCACCGAGTGCAACAGACAGGAGACAATCTCACATGTCCACTGCTTAAGGAAATCGGGTCATGTGCATACTAATCGCTGCCATCCCCTCTCTCAAATCAACATTAATCCAATTAAGGAATTAAAAGAAGGATTCTGGGAGTGGGGAACCCCCAAGCGCTTATGCCACACACACGTGCGCATACACACACACACACACACACACACACAATGTCTCGATGTAAGTTCAGTCGTGCTATCAAAGGACAATCCCACGTTCCAGTGGAAGGAGACCAGCATATGGTGAGGAGTGAAGTAAGAAGGAGCAAGCGAGAGAGAGAGAGAGACTGTCAGTCGGCTTTGCAGTGTGCTCTGTTTTGTGTCCGCTGCATTGGTTTTAAGGCCTGCCTAACCGAGGCCGAAATTAAGTGCCATCCATCAGCATGTGGAGTAGCTCTGGGCTGAAATGACTCCGTGTGTGTACATTAAAACAGCTCTTGCTCTCCATCTTTCTCCCATTCTCTCTCAGAGGATGTTTATTTCTGCTAGACCGAGCACTAAGAGACAATGCAATTGCTACTAGACTAAGCCACAGCTTAGGGAAAGGACAATGTGTAAGACTAAGGGTGCATAAGCAGTTTGAAAGAAAGATGGAAGGTTTCTTGAGTATGTCAGGTTAGTCTTAAACATGTATACACACAGGATTCCGACTGCTGTGGTTCATCATGCAGTAAAGCACACGTGGATGAAGGGTACAATATTCATAATTCAAGCGATACTATTGGCTGTGTGTGTGAGGTGTACACGGATTATGTAGGGAAAACCAAAAGCAGAAATAGAAAAAGCTAATTTTTTCTTCACCACAGCTATGATAAATAGCATTTGTGTGTGTGGGGGGGGGGTGAATTGGTGGAAACACAACATTGACTTCTCTCACTTGCTGTTTGTTTAGTGTCTCCACTTCATGTCCTGGTGAAAAAGACAGCATAAATGATATTTTTGCAGCTGCATTTTTTTCCATTCTTGTTTTTTTTCTTGCTAGATTACCTTCGGATATGACACTAAACCAACACGGAAGGCTATTTAAGGTAATCCAAAGCAAAAGTGGCAATAGTCATTAATCATTTTACTCTGTCAACACAGAAAATTACAGGGAGAAGAAATTAACTTTGAAATAGCAACTTGTAATGCTGTACACCCTAGAAATACCATTGGACATAATTCGAAAATAAACATATTGTATTTAATTTTAAATGGCTTCCAAGATTGATTAGTGAGTATCGAGAAAATTGGAGATTACCAAGCAAACAGAGGTCAAATTATAAACTATAGGCTGTGATAGAAGTGAACATGTTTTCCTCCAATGAAGATAAACATATTTATGTTACAAACATGTTTATGCTCACATATTATATGTAATAATAGTGATGTTTAGTGATGAAGGAAAGAAATTTGTTAAATTGGTAAATATTCCCAACAAAACTGGACTTTAGAGAACATACTAGGAAGAACAAAATAAAATGTGAGAGAACGCTCACAACAAAAAGTCATAATTCATAACAGCAAAATGTTTCCATCATTGATGTTTTTTCTACATTTAGAATGAGCTATTGAAGTGAAACATGAACAGGATGAACAGATTAACAGCAATGATAAACACACAAACACACACACACACACACACACACAGCTTCCCCACTGACATCACCTACTTTAAGTTTCCTTTCTTAAATGTAGAATCAACCCCCCACCTGAGTGAAAAAGTCTATTCAGTCTCAAATCATGTCATCCTAACTGCAAACATAGTCAGTGCAAGTGGGGGAGCAAAGACCGAGCCAGACTGACCACCTATACAATACACACCACTTTACGGGAATACAAAACCTGTTGTCTGGGCCATTACTGACTGGGGTCATGGACAGGACAGTGATCACATACACACAAACTGCCTCCATGCTCAGGAAGCAAGTTTGTCTTATAACAATGGCACAAGTAAGGAAATGATCACTGTTCTGAACAGAGAGTTGACCTGCATGACCTTGCACTAAAAAGTGCCTAAACTAATCTAAACTCCCTCACACACCTGGATTTCATCCTAGATCATGAATTGGCTGTGTGATTAGCATGTCTTATGCATTTGCATTTAGCATCCTTAGTAGAATAGCCTGGAAAACCAGTACAAGAAACATTCCAGTGAGGAGGGACCTGGTGACCCTCGCCATCAAACCATACAATTTCAGCATGTTTCCAGCACAGCTCTGCATGTTCATCCAACAGCCAAAATGTCGTTTCTTTCTTTTTGACACTCTCCCATCCTCCTTTTCACCTCATACACCTTCTCTCCTGTTGAAAATGCTGCAGTAGTGGTCTAGTACACTCCAGTGCTTTTGCTAAACTCACAAGCACTCTCGCACATACTCGCAGACATATGGATGCTGTCAGCCCAGTGCGGCTAGGCTAATTACATGCAACAAGCAAAGCTGTCATTTGTTACAAAGAGGGAATGATTCAATTGTCTGCCACAAGCATTTGTTTTCATGTTAATTGGCTCATTGTCATGAGAGTCTAAATCTTTACATGCTTTTGCACCTGGTTTTTTTTTTTCCTCCTCTGCTCTACTTTACTGCATGTCAGCAATGTAAAGAGTGGACAAACCTTTATTGCTTATGAGAAGCTGAATGATGATATTCTGCTGTGCTCATAGTAATAACCTTAATTGGGACCCCATACAAAACCAGGCATCAGGAAGGAACATGGAGTCATATCTTCCTGTCTGTTTCCTCACTCTTGCCGTCTCTCTTCCCTTAGGGCTGAAGCCAGATAAAAAAGGGGCCAGGGCATAACAAGTCTCAATGGACCCTGTTTGCACCAAATATACATCGGACAGTGTGACCGAATAGGGTTTGTGTGACTTGACCAGAAAAGATCAGCAAACACTGTTAAGATCGTCCCAATGCAGGAATGCTGATGGAAAACCCCAAACAAGCTTCTTGCTGTCTCTCTCTCGGGCTCTTGCTCCAATATCCTGCAACTCCGCTCCCAGCTTCTTGTTTTGATTCCCATTCCATTTTCCGTTGGCACTGGACAGAGAAAATCATATTCCTGCTCCCACCGGGCTCATGCAGTTGCACTGATATGGAAAATTATTTCAGAGGCAGCCTGAACCATAAACATTATTTTTGTTTTCTTTTTTTTCTCCCTCTCCCATCCCCTCCACCACTCCTTTTTTATGCTCTCTCTCCATCTCTTTCACTCTCAGTGGGGAGGATTTACCCGAGGCCTTGAGAGATCGCTCCGCGTGGGAGATTTGGCCTGTCTGTCCATTCCACGCGTAGCAAACGGTGAGAACCCATTTGGCATGTACAATAGCTCTAACACACACCTGAATGACACACGCTGTATGCTTTCAATAAGGCCCAGTCGACCACCGTTCCCCATTCACTGTGCTCATAATACACTTTTAGACTCACGTTGCGTCTCTTTGACAGATTATGTTTTATATCATCCTGAGTGAATAAGCAGTGCTGGAGAATTTTACCCATTGTAAAGGGGAGCGCATACCATGGTTTAGAGCTGCCCCACTGAGAAAGGCCAGGCCCTGGTAAAGAAAATAGCACTATTTCATGGATGGAAATTCACAGTGTCCAGTGTGAGTGGAAAACACAAGCAGTGAGAGACCCATTCCTGTAATAGATGAGTAGACCATTGGTTCATACAAGTTTGTATGTGGGTGTTGGCTATGTGCGGTTTACTTTCTCAATTTTTTATATTCTTCCATCTTGTCCTCCCATACAAACATAAAATGTGCGCCTTAGGGAAAAAAAACAGGCATGTGCATACTGTAATTGTAGTCTTTCTCGCCTATTAAAAGTTACTAGTGAGAACAGTTGTTCTTGCTAACATAAAGCCAGTTTTGGACTACGACAGTTGCTACAGTATTCTCTCAGAAAGATGTGTGTGTGTGTGTGTGTGTGTGTGTGTGTGTGTGTGTGTGTGTGTGTGTGTGTGTGTGTGTGTGTGTGTGT
>JAODVO010000006.1:32597945-32608870 GCA_025400055.1 Notarius lentiginosus
TTCCTCTCTGAGCAGAGCTGAAGGAGGCAGAGCACCTCCAAATTCACCCAGTAAAGTCTGTACAACACAAAGGCAGCGTGGATCAGTACAAATTATACAATATAATATAATATACAGACTATAGGCTGTATTATTATTATTATTATTATTATTATTATTATTATTATTATTATTATTATTATTATACATTTGAATCTAAATATTTCAACAGTAACCCTTTTCAGTATAAGTATGATCAACTGTCCTCAAACGATGAAGATTTAACCCTCAACAATATTCCACTATACACCCAAACAAATCTAAATGAGCAATTAGCAAAAACCCTTTCATTCTAAGACATGTATTTTAAGTTCAATTGCTGCTCGTCTTCGTGTGAATTCTGAATTTAACTTTTCTCATTCTGTCCACTAAATCTGGAAGTGTGGGCCAAAAGATTAGGCCTCACCATCATCACCTTTGGCCCCAAATCCCCGACTTCACTTAAATCTCGTGTATTAACATGTAAATGACGTCCTGCGATAGCACACCGACAATAGGCTCTGTATTATCGTGAATCCAATCAAGAAGAAGAAATACGAGGGAGTTTGATTTCCAGTGTGGCTCTCATCTCTCTAACAGAGAATAGCCTATGTGTCAGTTCTCGTGGTGTGTGTGTCCTTAAGAATGTGAAGAAATTTCAGATAAAATAAATCCAAAGCACTCTGGTAGGCTATAATGAATGCAGCAGAGAACTTCCTTTTATAACAACACCCCACATAAAAGCATCAGAGACCATGTGACTGATCGCACATCGACTCGTCATTGTTCTAAATTAAAAATGAAAAATGCATGCAGGTATTCAAAATGTAGGCGAAAAGGCAAATGATGCACATGTCTCGCAGTTTATCAAGTGGCGATCGCATGGACAGTTTTGCAGTCGTCTCTTAAAATGATCATCAATAGCGAGTGACTGGAAATATATCACAAATACTACACACATCCACATCAATGACAAATTCAACAGTTTTCAGTTTTATACACGGACAAAGACGAAACGTGCGCAAGCAACATACCCAAATGGAAGGATGTGAAAACGATGACCATAAAGCCAGCCTAAACTAGAAGGCAGCAGTTTAGGGGTTTGCATTGCCAGTGAAATTATTTAAAGCTGAATGTGAAGCAACGCACTTCAGCTTTTCACTATGACAATGCACACTAATTCATTTCTGTGGCGTCACTGCAATGACTGATACAGCCTTAATATTTCCTTTAATTTTACTCTGTACATCAATGACCCAGTATGGCTTTGTGGGACACTGGGTTTCTTCTTCTTCTTCTTCTTTCTAAACCTCTGTTGAAATGTAATTGAAAGCAATGTAGTACAGTGAGACACGAGTACGAGCTTAAACGAGCTGAAACGACGCGCTGTTGTGATCTGCACACTGGCATAACTGAGTTGTTTGGGGTTTTTAAAAAATATAATATAGACAAAAGCAAAATAAATATTAAACAGACTTGTGTATTTTCTGCAAAATACCTGTTCCAAAATAACAAATATAGTTGGCAGCTGCAGCAGGTTATGTGCATTAAGGATACATACGTTAAATACGTTTATTGCTGCAGAAGCACTAAAAACTGTCGTCTTTCACTTCAGTTTAAAATTCATCAGTTTGGATTTGTTTTTTAGGTGCGTTAAGAGTTCGCTTTGATATTGTAAATCAAGCTCAGCTGTCGAACACAACTGGCGTTAATAAATATCCATGTCAGTTATTATTATTATTATTATTATTATTATTATTATTATTATTATTCATGTTAGTAACAGGCACCTATTTGAAGCATTAAATGAATAGCTTTTACACATTTCTCAATCAGCCATCAGCACGTCAGTACTACAGCCTGAGTAATTCTGCATAACACCAGATGTTCTGCGAGAAAAAAAAAATATGGTAAGAGCAGCTCTGGAAAACAAATGTTTATTATACATACATAGACTGTATACAATATAAATGAATTACTTACTGGTAAGTTATTCCTTGCATAACAATAAATGGTTAAAATCATAGTGTAAAAAAATAGGTAAAAGACAGCAGATGCAGAATAAAAAACGACATGTGGAAATGGTTATATCCTAGCCTGGTGACTGCAGTGTGTGCAGTTAGAGTTCGGAGATACACCGCACTATAGAGCTTCTACTGAAGCGATCTCGCGTACATGCAGCTCAGGCTCTTTCCTCAATCCGCTCTTGCCACTCAAGGAGACAGGGGGGAGGAGCCATGGGGGACAGCATCACCCATTGGTTTAATACCCACTTGTCAATAAGCTCGTGCAGAGCGCCGTGGGATAAACACGGGAGCTGATTGGCTGCTACTTTGAGCCAATGGCGTGTTAGCTATCAGGCAACGAAACAAAACGGCGCGCGCTTCATTCAACCTTCCCAGTAGTGTTTCTAAGTTGGGCTCAGTCGTAACCACATGTGTCTACGAGCAGCTTTAAAAAATAATAATTATTATTATAATAGCTGCGCATTAATTCATCAGGTAATTTAAAGAGATTTTTTTTTCGCAATTGATTTTTAACAATCCTATAAAATAAAAAAAAAAATCAGTTGCTGAAAGGAAATCATGTGCACCCACAAATATTCATCATTTTTAATACTTTTATTTCTTCTTTGGTGAAAAATATAGTTGGTTTGGTTTCAAATCAGTTCTGATCAGAAACATGAGGTAGGCTAACCTATATGGAAAAGAAAACTTTCAATGGCCTGACAGAAGAAATGACAGCTGCCTATAGGTTCTTTGTACATATTAAAAATCTGTTGGTTTTAAGCATAAAAAGGGTTAAAATTTTCGAGCTTCAACCTGAAACGTGTTTGATTGGCTGGCATGTTGCCAGAACGGTGTCAATCACAGAGTGTAAACAAGGCTCTGATTGGCTGCTGGCCAGTCCGCACTGGGCTGCCTGAAAAAAGCAATTACTGGCCTTGCGGTTTCAAGGCGGCCCAAAGCTGCATGATGAAAGGAGATAAGAAGGGGCGGTTTCAAGGCCTCCCGTAGGCGAACCTAGCTGGCCCCAAAGCTAAAGGAGAGTCAAGAGTGACTTAATCAAAGGGAATACGGTAAAAAAGGAGGAAATTGCACGTTGTATTAAATATAGAGTCTAGATGCGCGGATTAATATAGCTTAATACAGCAGCAACATAATAAAGCGAGTAGACTCCATGGAAATTACTGAACCGAAAGGACAATATCGGGGAAAACGCGTTCACGAAAGCAATGGAGGCGAAAGAGCTGCCCTCAAAATAAATAAGTTGGAGCTGTTTTCTGTGGACTTTCTCGTCATTGTTTAGCTACTGTAGCGTGTTTCCTATAAAAAAAAAAAAAAGCCCGGACATTTCTTCACTGTAAGTGGTCTACATGGTGTTTGAGTTGGAGGTGAAGTAAAACTGAATGTCTCAGGACACGGTTTTACCTGGGAATTTGTGCAAAGGGCTAGAGGACTCAAAAACAAAACATGTAGCTCAGTTATTATTATTATTATTATTATTATTATTATTATTATTATTATTATTATTATTATTATCAGTTCCAGTTGCTAGGCCTATACACGCTATACGTGTATATTGTACTAAAGCTGCATGACATGAAAACCCTACAGGCTGCATGCAAACCTTATAGGCTATATTAAATTGTAAATAAAAAATTAATAATATTTTTACAATTATCAATTTGGTTGTCCGGGCATTTTTTTAAATTTACTTTTCATTCTCTACGATTAAATAATCAACAGGCAAAACATTAAATAATAATAATAAAAATAATAATAATAATAATAATAATTTCCATCTGTGTTTAAGCGAGTTCATGAACAAATGTTGAATTAAAAGATTTTATATTAATTTCAACTCAGACTGCAATTTAAATAATAATAATAATAATAATAATAATAATAATAATAATACGAGTCGTCTACGAAATACTGAACATCCAAAAAGAAAATATAACACCAACATTACCACTAAATTCTCTTATTAGTGACTGCATCATGTTAAACACTGATTTCGGATTGTGTGGAGCATATGAGGCGATTGCTGTTTCCACTGTTCACTACAACAGCAGTGTGTTTTTGTGCTGTGGATCTGAAAAGGCGACAGGCCTTAACGCTCTCTATAACCCAACAAACTTGTAGAAACATAGTAATGGGGTTGCACGTAGTTACCTTGAATGTAAATGTTCGGCCTATGTGGCCATAAATGAGTACACAAATTCCCCACGGTGAATAAATGAAACACAAAGGTGATGTGTGATTAAATTCAGACGAACTTCTGAAATGTAAGCACATGCGGAAGGGTTCATACCAGTGACAAGAGCACTTCAATTTATGACTGTGACTTAAATGTTTGAGAGGTTAAAAAAAAAAGAAAGGAAAAAAAAACCTAGCTATTAAAATGCGTTTTAAAAATGTAATGGCAATGGAACAATCAAATAAATAAATAAATAAATCTGTTCTGCAACTTAAGATGAACCTCTTTAAACATATATCTACATTTAATATATTTAGTGACACGGAAGACCCTTTTACTGCCCTTTATTGGTTTCTTTACGCAACCTGAAAGGTGGGTGTGGGGTTCGTGGTGTACCGTGCAACACACACACACACACACACACACACACACAGAGGGAGAGAGAGAGAGAGAGAGCTCTCACAGTGCCAGCGCGAGCTACCCTGCTGTGGGACGCGGGGATAATTAATGCGGAGTGACTGATTGCTCTTGAAACAGACCAGTCCCACGAAGAGCATTGTCCACGATCGGTGGAGCGTCTCTGATTGACACTTTCCCTCCATCTCCCGGCCACATTCAAACTACCGGAACGGGCCGTTTGTCACCAGCGCGGGCCAAGACTGCTGCAGCAAGACCCCGTTATTGTTCTAGGCCGTAGTTTTAAACCGGTTTGAAGCAGGCCGTGTTCTCCCTGCTCCGCCTTTGGCAAGAATATTTCAAGCAGGACGCTCCAATTCCGTGTCTGATCTGATGCTGCTTGCATGTGCATACATGTCCGTTAAAGGGTTCCATTTGAGCTCTATTTGATGAATTGTTCTGCAAAGTAAAGAGCATTACAGGCTGATAAAGAGTGATAATGAGCATTTTTATTTCATTACATTTTAATTTATTCTGATCTAACAGCAATGACTGTATAGGTTCCAAGAAAAAAAAACCTCGATTATTTTTATTATTATTTTTTTATTATTATTATTATACAATAATAAAGGCTACAATAGGCTACATGTATACTTTGTATCTCTAAAACATCAGCAAAATGATACAGAAAATTATTTACTTTCTAAGCCACTTTTAACCCTGTAGCATACGTACAATGTCGGGGAAATGTCCTTAAATAAGACTAATTTAGGCCATTTTATGACCCTGTGACCTCTCCCTCTCCCTCACGTAGCACAGGCAACCTACTCACCGGGTTATTTTCATTGCTCTGACCACTTGTTTTAGCCCCGCGCTATTCATCCGTGCACTGCACTCCAGACCAGTGCTGTATGTAAAATCATATCAGGATAGAAGAAACTTGGCATGTTAGGTGACTGTCACAACATTTCTCACTGAGCACTGAGAAAGTGTGGCAAGGACGCAGTTGCTGAGAATTAGGGCCCCGTGTTTTAATAAAATAAATAAAATAAAATAAACCAAAGCTGTGTCGTGGGCCTTTTGAACCGTCGTCTCCTTTCACCCCAGCAGTGACAGCACTGTCAGGATGTACACATTTATTTCAACCGCCACCTCCTTTCACAAACGTGTCTGAGGCCAAAACGGATACATACAGCACGCAGCTGTACTCTTCTTTGGCGCTGATCGGACTAACTGCGCAAACTTTGAAAGTCATCTTATAGCCGAGTTGTCTAGTCTGAGAATGGAGATCGCAGTCTGCACGATAATGCAGTCACTGTGTAACAGAAAGAAAAGCCATTCGACAGAATATGTAGCCTATTACATGAAAGTGTTAGTTACCAATTTCTAAATATAAAGTGGAAACCTGGGCATCGAGGCTGTGCAGCGCTGCCATATTACACCACTTGACTTAATTGAATAAACATACGTGCCCACGAGGGAGGGCACTAAGTCCAATCAGTCCAATCGCCGTCTATAATTTCGAGGGAATGGCGTTTCCGCCGTGTTTAGTCCGGTACCACTGCGAGGTTATCAATAGGAAAACCCATCTGTGTCCAATTAAGGCAAGTATGGGCTCACTCCCATAAATGACACAAACCTCCCTCATTACGACCTGTTTTATTGAAAAAGCTAAAAGTCAAACTAAACGGGGGTAAAGAAGTGTAACAGAATACACCGGACATATGGGTCTCTGTTGGTTTGATTAAAGAAGACCTTCATTATCTTCTTTTCATTACTGTCGTGTGATAGACGAATCATCCGGGAAACCTGGCATGAAAGACAAACCGAGTCAAATAGGTTGTTTCAAGAATGCAAACGAGAAAACTAGCCTCATCAGAAATGCAGAATATTTGTCATATATACTCACTGAAAAAGTAGGGAAATTGGGTTCGAGCCGAGACACGACTCTGTCCTAACGTCCTTGTTTGTTTGTTTTTCCTTCCACAAAGCGATTTATTAGGCTCCAAGCCAGATGGTTTAAAATAAGTCTTCATTACTATGGCTTACTTAGTGTAAGGTTTAAGAAAGGGCTGTCGTTTTAAACATTCAAGCAATTTTATAATACTGCAGTGCAGTGTATAACTGACGGTGCATTTACTATCTAGCATTGCTTCTAGAAGAGAGATTATACTTAAATTAAAATTTTAACACCACCTCTGTTTGCATTTTGTACTGTTTGGACTTTTTTTTTTTAGATAATTAATGCCTGCTTTGATTCGGTCTGTTTTGCGTCATCATAGATTCGAATTACGTACTAAATAATAAAAATATAACACTTTATGTAGATGAACGCAAATTTACAATAAAATTTAATTACACAGTAGAGGCTTTAATTCTCTGCCTTCTTTTCCATCCGTCTTTGAAAATGTGCAATAACGTCGTGGCGCAAAAATGCATATAAAATAGGCTAGCAAAAGCAATGATGAACATTTTACCATACATTATGGCGTCTTGCATCATGTGTTGTAAAACCTTAACATCCGTCTAATTCTAATAGTCGAAATTCCTACAAGCTGAACAACCTGCTGTTTAAGAGTGTGCACGTTTTGCATGCCGTTATCAATCAGTTAGTTGAGGCTTTAGAGGCCTAATATGAAAACACATGTTGGTGTTGGTTTGGGAGAGATTAACGACGGGTTTCTATCAGAAATGTAAACGAACTCGTAGCCTTGTATGCTCCTAAAAATACCACTGTTATTATTATTATTATTATTATTATTATTATCATTATTATTATTATTATTAGCCTGTTATTAATTAGGACAAGTGTTTCGTGCCACAGTTATAGTGTTCTCGGTCTGTGAACAAAAACATCTCATATCTCACTGAGCTCACTTCGAAATGTCCAGAAAACATCCAGAATGCTGAAGGAAGCCAACAATGCAAAATTAGGATTAGGCAAACAGAGTTTATGTGCACGCTTCTTTATGAGGTCCAGACCACGAAGTGTTCGTGTTTTCTCGACTCATTAATTAACATTGCAAAATCAACAAGATTTCACACCCACATGTATGCAAAAATGAAGCAAACTTTACCACAAATGCAGAATAAAGCTTGTATGTCTCTCAGGTTCACTCACAATACTGTTAAACTGAGTGCACTGGTCACTTGTAAGCATGCAAAAAAAGCATTTATGGCTAAAGAATGGCATGTTGTGAAAGCCGTGTATCCGGCCTAAAATATGTTAATATAAGCTATACCAAATTCTATACACCGAGTATTTTTTTAAGGAAAAAAAAAAGTCGTACACCACAGCAACATAATTCAAAATATACACATTGTATGCTTTCCAGTAAACTGACTTAAACATGTAGATAAATACACACACTACAAATAAATCTAATTTATAGGCCAGATCCCATCTATTTACCTAAATACATTTCAGTGAAGCAGTTATTTATTTATTTTTTGAATATGTATTTAAGAAATAGAGTTTATCACAATCGTATAAATAACATAAAAGCGTAAGCACAGAACACTCTTCTCTGAAATAGCTATTTCACAGGCTAATCCTAGGCGAGGGAGATAAATCAAAATCTGAGGAGTAGAAAACACCTACCTATAAAAACGCCAATCCGGACAACAAATCTATTCTGAACAGGGACTGGCTATTGATTTACGCAGAATGGGGCAAAAAAGGAAAAGAAGAAAACAACAAGCCAGTTCCGTACATTCAGGCCTTTGATAATGAAAAGACTTCTGAAGTTTCCCCGCTTTCATGTATCGTGTTTCATGTATGTATATACCACCTTCAGAGTCGAAAATCCTAACTGTTTAAGAAAGAAGTTATTCAGTTTACGTTCTTGGCTTTACCCTTCAGGTCGAAAAAAAAGACCACCTTTTGCATGGTCGCTCTTCTAATTGCCAGTTAAAAGATGATCTGGGTTCTGTCTGCAGTTCCTGCTATAATGGAGATCAGTTTAGTGCACTGAGTAAATCCGCCCGAGTAGAGCCTGCTGCCTGCTGCCTCTGCAAGCGTCTGTAATCACAAATTTATGGCTGCATGACGCGTCCTTCTCTCCCACAATGCAGCTCAGTGACTGAAACTGAAAATTGATGAAGAGATGAGCACAATTTAACACATTTCTTTCTCTTTCTTTTTAATGTATGCCGAACAACCACTCCCTGACACACCTTGTAGCCTACTGCTATTCTTTTCCCCCTGTAAGCTCGTGGTGTAGGAACAGGAGCTCTTAGGGTCTACAGGGGAAGCGACCCCCTCACAACCTCTCCGGGAAGAGCTTGGAAGCATTTATTCACTTCTGCTCCTCCATATTGGTGCACTTTTTTGCCCCCTTTTAAAAAGCCCCCACCTTACTCAAACGGATCACGGTCACTTTTTTTTTTCGCCAAATAAATCACGTGCAGAAATTCACCTCGAACCTGCGAGCGGATCGTCACCTGACGCGCTTTTAAAGGCAGAAATGAGTGCGATCTTCCTGTTTGTTTACCTGAAACGTCATCCAAAAACAAATAACACAGACAGAAATGTTAGGACCATTTGCAAAAACAACACAAACACACCTTTTCGCTTCGACTGACTTTTACTTTTACCTTGGAGCAAAAAAAAAAACAGAGAAATGCATCCATTACAAGTAGCATCCTGAAATAAAATGCATGTCCATCTCTAGAGGTAGGTTAAAAACAAACCGTATATTTTTAAAACATCCAAAATAAGCTTTTTTTTCCCTGAAAGCGAGGCGTATTTCCCCCATAAACCCCGGGAGCGAGTTGTAGCCCCGCCCTTTCCTTTAATGCCACTGTCCCACAGGCAATGACGTCACAACTTAACCCCTGCCTGTTCACTCAAATGCACAACTCAGGATGGGTTGTTTAGACCTGTTAATTTCACAGTTGTCTGTCAAATGACCACAGACAAATGCATCGGCCTATGTTCACAAAGTTAATTTGATTTTAAGATGTTATTTGATACGCTATATATTAGGAAAAAGATACTTTCATGATGAATTCATATTACAAGTGAAATGTGTAAAAATTGCTCCAATAAGCCAGAGAAGCTTTTTTTTTAGTTGAAACTTTGTCCACAGAATACAGAGGCTAGCAGAGTTGTCTGTCTAAACATACACACTTACAGTAATAAACTGGGAGTAAGATTAAATATACAAGCAGGTTTAAAAAAAAAGTGATGTGCAAACAAATAAGCATCATTTTCATAATATTCTACCCAATTACAACAATTTTGACTCCAAATTGTGCATCTCAAAAATCATCAGTAGTGAATAGGGAGAATGTAGTACTTGGTGTTACTTCTATCCTTCTTTGGCACTTAAGCAGCCTCATTACTGCCAATGACCTAAACCAACCTCCAAAATATCTTTAGAAATGGCATCACTGTTGAGCCTGTAATGCTATAAGATGCAGAAATCATTAATGAAACAAATATTCTTCATGATTGTGTGTTTTGGGTGATTCCATGTTTGTTTCCCAAACAGCGTGTGAATGTGAGGGGTTACAATACATGTGCCTCAGTATAATTAATACCATTGTCCTTGCTGAGTAAGGTTACAAGCAGCAATGGCGAAGTAAATGTTGGATTAGAAATATGCCTTGTCCATACTACCACTCTGTGTTTTTAGATTTTGATAGAGTATTTGTTTTTCTCTCTTTTGGTGTCTGAATGTAGCACTATGTGTGCCTGTGTTGGCTTTTTGTTACATCATGAAATGAAACTTAGCACACTTTTACACAAACAGGCCAATTATAGACCATTCAAACATATGTTTGGTTTTAATCACACTGTTTCATATCTATGTGTATGATGCCTGCAGTCCTAATGTCCATGTTGAAATTAGTCAACCTAAGGCCATGCAACTAAGAGTTGGACATTTTACGGGAATGCAGAATATCAAGCACTCTATCCACATTCACTGGATATGAGCAATCGTGCGCTCTGATTGGTTACTCTACGACTAGGCTATCAGCTCATACACTGTGAGTAGAGAAAAACAAAATGGTGGTGAGTTTTGCTGAACCAACCGAGGATGAAATAAAAACTCTACTCGAAAACAAAACCCCCCAAAATACAAAAAAAACAGCAACAAAATATGGAATAAAAGTGTTTGATGGTAAGAACTTATCTTTTTTTATTTTTCAAGAATTATTATCATAGCATTTTTCACAAATTGCTACTGTCATTTTGTCAGTTTGTTTACATCCTAAGCGGAAATGATTTTGTCGGACGTTTTGTATAAAGTTTTTATTTATCAAATTTGCAAAAAATAAAAATGCTCTGTTTCTCAAAATCC
>JAODVO010000006.1:32818255-32828994 GCA_025400055.1 Notarius lentiginosus
AATATATGACTGTTAGTGAACTTGAAAGTGTGTGGGGGGGGGCCATGTGTATTTATGCATGTTCATGGGGATGTACTGGAGACGGTGGAAAAAATGAGTAACACTATATTTAGTTCATAAAATGCATACATAAAAATATTTGTCATTTAAGCTACTGTTAAAATGGCTATGTAAGTAATGTAATATTAAGCAGTTGTTGGCGCTTAAGCCAACTCGGCTCTTAAGTACATGTATAAAATTAGACCGAGATGATACATAAGCTCCATTTACACCTTGCATTAATATGTGGTGCGTATCTGAATATCAATATCTGGATAATGAATGTCTCACTTTTATCTTTCCGCCTGGATGTTCTACACATGACATTGTGATCAGATCGCCTTTATTCCATGCAGTGTGCCATTAAACTGACTCGCGTCACAAGCAGAGCGAGAGTGTGGATGTAGTTATCGACATAGCAGGAGTAGAAGTGGTCGAGATTTTATTTTAAAGATTAAACTTTTAATTTTCCTCTGATTAGTGACAAACGATGAGGTTTGTCAAATAATTGGATGTGCTTGTATCCTGTGGTGAATCCCAGCCTGATGTAAACACACTATCGATACAAACCCAGTGCATGTCCAGTAACTTCAGGAGGTTTTTTTTTTTTTTTGTCAAGATCACCAAAAGCACGTTATTACACGGTGTAAAGGGGGCTCTAAGAAGCGTAACATCCAGGATGGGTTCACAGGTGGATTTATCACACTGCATGGTTTGGAGGTAAAGTCTTAAGCTATTACGGAAAGAGTTATCGGGGTTGTTCAGAGTTAGACTGTTTATTAGAGCTCTGTTACACTGATGACTGTGGGATGACCTTACGTCTCTCAGTCAATGAAGGCTGATGGAGCTTACCCTTTCTTCCTCTCATTTAGTTTGTGGTGATTACACCCTTTGTGTCTCAGCATTTCATTTTTACTCTTAAATACATTCATGTCTGGTGTATTCCATTCAGCCATTTTTATTTTTTTTTTATCCTGTGTCTGAATTTTTTTTTTTTTTATTTTGTTCCAGATTAATTTATAATATGGGATTTTTTTTGTTGTTGTTATTGACTGTTTACAAGAATAAGTCTGTTATTTGAAGACGAACATAATTACAAATAAGTGTAACACATTTAATGCAAAATCGATCAACGAGCACCAATATTCATTGTACTGTAGTTTGTAAACACAATATTGCATCTTATGCAATATTACGTCAGCCTTGCAGAGCATGTTTAGAAGCTTTTCCTCAGCAAACATTAAGTCCATTGTGTAACATTTTTCTGCATACAAATATCAAACTCCTTTAGCACTCATCGTTTTCCCTTAACTTTATTGTTTTACCCATTGTATTTATATAATTACATATAATTTCTGTTTTATATAATTTCACATAGTTTGCATTTGACGAACCTCTGACATTGTTCATAATGACTAGTCTTATTAAGGTTTTTTGCCAGGACCATTTTTATATTAAAAGTAAAGTGTATCTAAGAGGATTAAGGACTCCGCTTTCAGAGATGGCTCATTAAGAAACTACACCAGATTAGTCATATCAAACGCCTGTTTGGGTTTATGGAATCTTCCTATATCAATGATTTTCCTAAAAATTAAATGTGATTTGTAATCAAGGTTATTGATTTGACATCGAATTAAAATTAGCACTATAAAATCTTAACACGTAACCGATAAACAAAACTGACTAATGCAAAAACAATTGTGAAATTGCACAAAATGTCAATATCTCAACTGGCCATGACCTTATGATGTATGTCATTAATAGAAATATCATCATGAAAGTCAACACGCTCGAGCTGTACAATTTGCTTCGTGAAAACTCTTTGGATTCCCACTAGCTTTAAGTTCAGTTGCTTATTTCATCAGAATGGCATGGATTAATGAAGAGCATGACATTATTTTAAAACGGATATATATTTAGCTAAAGTACAGCAGCTCAAAATAGCAAAATGTCACCAGTGTAAAGATCAGTAAGCGTTAGATAAAGGTCATGGTCAGGGTCATATGGGGAAATTGACAGTATATTATGAAGGGTATGGATTGTTTGAGGAGGAGAGTCATCATAAGTATTAAATCTGAGCAGATTTCTGTCTTGTACTCAACACAGCTGATGTTCAGAGTGGATCCTGTTTCATTATGAAAGTGATATGCTGTGCTTATGAAGTCTTAAAAGCTCCCCATACCAAAATACCTCTTCATAAAAATACAGCACATAGTTTGCACTGAATCTCTTAAATCAACAGATCTTTGTCTGTTATTAGACAGAGCAAAGTAACGTCAGGAAAAAAGACAAAACCTCATAGGTTCTTTGCGATGGACAAAGGGCAGGGTGGTGGACTGGGCCGGGGCTGAGGTTTTTCAAGCTCTACGATCATCACAATATTGTCAAGAGTGTCCTTTCTGTAAGAGTTCAGAATTCTGTGATGTTACTGAGAAAGTCAAACCTTTTCTCTTGGCACAGTATGAGCAGAAGAACTGGAGAAATATTCCATTTACTATGTTTTTTGTTTTATTGTAAACTTATTTGCTTTTTTTTTTTTTATTGTTGCCATTTGTCTTTTTTTTTGGGGGGGGAGGAGTATTTACTTGCTTAGTGTTTTTACGTTTATGAAAACAATATTTCTACAGCATCAAAAGTTTATGAAATTCAGATTATATTGTATATGTAAAAAAAAAATAGGAAATATATGCTAGAGAAATGCAGAACATGTTTCTAGAGGCTCAAATATTATAGAAATTACAATGATTTTCTGTAGTCCATTTTATATTCTCTGTCCTATGGCATATTGTAGTTTTGTCTATTGTTTCATTATTCTTCACCCCGCCTTCAGCAGTCGTTTTGGTGTTCTGTTTTGTTAGCATTTTTTTTTGTGTGTGTGGTATTGTAAATAGACAGATTTTAAAGACAATAAACGTTTGCTTGAGTCAAAAATGAGGTTTTTTTTTTTTTTAAATTCTGCAGGAGAAAAAAAAATCGGTCTTTTTATATCTGTTGATTTTCTGCAATCACATCTCTTTTAACTGCTCATGAATTCAAACCCATTATCACTAGCAGCTTCATGGCTTTGGACTGAACGAGCACTGTAATGCTTAATAGCAGTCAGAGAACAAGTCACTCGTTTATTTACCTGTAATCAATCTACAAGTCATATTCACCTATCATATTTTGACTGCTACTAACCATTAAGAAGTGGTTTGGTTTAATTTGAATTCTGTAATTGATTCACACCTCTGCTTCTTTAACCATTTTCACCTGGGAGTTGGGCTTTTGTGTGAAATCATGAGGCCGTCATGATTTTGCTGTATTTAATGTAGATATTAAACAGTTTCTCTGACAGTAGCTCTGATTTAGTAATGTCATGTTGTCATCTGACTGTCACTAGCGGACACTAATCTCCTTCTCTATCTTTTTTTCTTTTGTGTCCTCCTGTGTCCTTTCTTTTGGTTTTTTCCCCTTTACGTATCTGTCTGTCCGTTTGTTTCCTAACCACCCAGCTGCCACCGGCAACTAACCAATGACCCTCTGAGCTCTCAACTCTTCACCCAATGATGACCTGACCATTGCCTGTGTGCTGACCAGTTCTCTGGCTCTCGTCCTTCACTTGTCTCATACTCGCAGCCTGCTGGTGAGCAACGAATCAGATTTAATTCACTTAATACGACACGGCCGTGACAGTTCCCCTGAACTCAACCGTCCATCTGAGGACCCACACGGTCAGGTGATCTAGTCTCCGCAGCCTGCACTGAAGCAACACAAAAGCAATAATATGATCATGTACAAATTCATTACCAGTTTCACTCAGACATTCATTCATTCATTCATTCATATGCACACACACACAACAGTTCTCATAATAGAATATAGGGATTGAGCATTAAGCTGGTGCTTTGATTAAGTTGTGGAGACACACAGGACTGAAGCTTTGTGGCTGTGTAATGTGTTCACGTGGGTCAGCATGTCTGTGTGCGAGAATATGAAGATGGAAAACTGCAAATGTTTTGGAAGATAATTCAAAGTTAAAATATACATTGAGAGAGTAAAAGCCATTCTTGCCCATCAGAATCTTGAACATGAATAGAATAAAATGCAATTTATAAATAAGAATAATTTTACAAGCACCGAATACTAGCTCATGCATTTTTGATATGAGGGTGCTACAAGTGAAATTGGTCTATTTTTCACGGTTTTTTTTTTTTTTGTACAAAATAACAATGTGATGTCAAAATGTACAAAAAAAAAAAAAAGATTTATTTCTTTACAAAATGGGAAGATTTTAGAGACCAAAATGTCGGGGTTGTTTTTTTTTTATTATTATTATTTTATTTTATTTTTTTAAACTTTAAAAGTGCCTTATTTTTCATATAATCATTGTGGATGAATGATATCCTCACTGTTTATGACAACATATCAATTATAATCATTCTTTATTAGTAATGGAATGAATGCAGAGGAAAAAAATCCAACAAATTTGACTCTTTTTGTTGTTTTTACATTTATGCATAGACGTTATTTCTAGCTCTGATTTACAGTCGTGCCATGTGTTAACATGTTACTGCATACATTGAATATTGGTCACTTTGATTCTCACTCTGGTTCAGCAGTAACGTCCGCTCCACCGCTATGAAGCTCATGTCAACGCGGCATTTATGCACCGCCACCACCAACCCTGAAACTGTTAGAGAGCGTTTTGGTTATTAGTCAGTCACTGGTTCTATAAATTGGCAGTGTTAAATGGATTCAGCAAGTGTTGTAGAAGGTGATTTTTTTTCTTTTCTTTTTCTGTTGTACATTATTAAGAAGTGAACTGTGAATTAAAAGAAATGGCATCTTAAAATTAGAACTCTATGCAATTAAGTTGCTTTTGCCAAGTTACATGAGATTTTCCAGCAGGTCTTCCAGATTATAGAGCCGAGAATTGACAAGGAAATGATTCGATTAGAAACTATCGAGAATATGGAGATTGCTTTTGTTATTTAATTTGTAACATGATTAACAAGAATAATCCTTATTTTGGTTGTTATAACTGGATCGCCAGTATCTCTCTTCTGTTACTCTATGTAGTGTATGTTCTGTTACTTTGTACGTACGATGCTATAGTATTAGTAGTTTTTAAAGGTCTAGAAATTCTTTTTATTTCTTTTTTTTTTTTTTTTTTTTGACCTGTGGGAATCAACACAGAAAAATATTTTGAAATACAGCAATCTTCTCAATTAACTTCGAAACTGGAGCTCTAAAGTGTTTCCTTTCGTTTGGCCTGTTTTATGTTTTTCTGAGCAGTATTATAAGATTGTGTATGCGCAGGCTTGCGTACGTGTATGGGAGCGTGTTTGATGCCGCGAATATGATCTACACCAGTCAACTGCACCTCCCCTTTTTTTGAAGCAGTCTTGTTTATTCCATTGGAAATGTCTGGTCCTATTTATAACCATTGTAACAACTATAAAATGTATTTTTCTATCACATTTTGTATGTATGAAATAACATTAAATCATGTTTTCTGATATGAACTCTTATGCCTTATTACAGAAATTGATATTTGGGAGACGTTTTTCAGTCACTTGATCATGATCTATGTTATTCCATGAACATCTGGTGTTAGCATATCATAACTTTAATACGGACAAAATGCCAATGAGGTTATTATTTTGAGTTATTGAACAATTATTTAATGCCCAGCATTTATGTTATAGCCATTGCTTCGATTCATTTTTAATACAGCAGTATATAGTTTGCTGGGCCACTTAGTCTTTTTGAGTTTTAGTGTTGCTTGACTTCTGTGCCTTTCTATGTAAAGTGTGAGCTAATAACCATTTTGTTTATATAATCTGATTAATCGTTTCTTGCCTCTGGTACTAACATTTAAAGATCTTTTATCTTTTAACCTCCTGATAATTTGTCTGCTTTGAATCTTTTCAAATCAAATTGTGTGAAATTAAGCAAACGAGTGTTGAACTGACATTTTAAAGACTAAACTCTGTACTGAAAAGCAATAGCAGGATATTAAAAATCATAGTTTTAAAAGAAACTAACTTTGTCGCTCTTTCTCTTGTGCTTTTATGTGCCAATACATATACTAATCTTACAGTAGCTAGGGTTACAGCAGGCATTAGTTTGTAGCTGATGGCGGTTTGAACTTGTTCGGCTGTCCTATGGGTGTATGAGCAGCTGCAAAATATCCTACACCGCTATGTATTGTAGAAAATGAAAGTGGTTGTTGGAGAATGGAGTGTGAAAGAAAAATAGTATACTGGGTTAAGCTTCGCAAAAACTTACTCACATGGCACAAATCTGCTGTCCTTTACTTACTTTCTTACCACTTATCTGTGTGTTTTCCATCATTACTGTTTGCTCAGTAGCTGTTTTAGTCCCACACTAAAGAGATGTAGGATACACTGCTCATCAGTCAGTGTCTCCCTGAAGCACAGATGTGAACCAAACGGTTTCCAGGTTTTGAAGTAGATGAGGGAATAAAATAATTTCACACAGCCAGGAAACCAGAATGACATCAGCATGTATTATTTCAATATGGTAAACCCAGTACACACCCATCATCTAGTGTTTTTCATCATATGCTCAGCTGTCTTGTACGCTACATTACTGAGTAGTTATTTTTAAATAATCGATTTCAATTATTTTCTATAATGAAGCTGCGTGGAGAAAACGGCTTTATTCTGTCCTCACTCCAAGTGTCTCCTCAGTGAAGCCTAAAACTAAAGATGTATATTTAAAAATAATATAAAAATCTCACACACACACTCCACATTCACTAGATATGAGCAATCATGTGCTCTGATTGATTGATTGATTGGCTACTTTACTAATAGTATATCAACTTCAAAATGGCAGCGCGTGTTGCTGAACCAACTGAGGATGAAATAAAAACACTACTCGAAAACAAAACCCCAAAATTATCAAGGATTTAAAAGAAACAAATGGCTAAATGAATATAGCCCCCCACCCAAAAAATAAATAATTTCCTGTTCCACATTCCAGCCCAGTCAGTGGCAGTAATGCACCTTTAATCCACCAGTGAACGTGGATAGAATAAAACGGCTATTCCGCTCAATCTTATCATACATGGTTGATAGCCGACTCGGCGCTATGTGCCTCATCAGCTCATATACAACTTGATTTCGTGGAATAACTACACGTCCAAGCTAACATTTATTCCTAAGTGTGTCCGATGGAAATGCATGATAAAAGGATTTCTTCTGCTTTCTCCATTTTTTTTCCTAGCGCAGGTAAAATTGGTGGGTTGATTAAGTTTATTCTCTGCAAACTAACTTTCCATCATACCACAGTGCCAACAAGGTTTAGATGTGTGCACTTGCTTTGAGAGTCACGCAAATGCACTGTAAAACCCTGATCAGCCGAAACAAACAATGGCTACACGGAAAACAAGCATCAAAATGATTCAAGTCATTCTACTGGAAGAAACCTATTTGCTGAACATTGTGTTGTTTTGGCAAATGGTTCCTTTCTCATCCAAATGGTTAGCTGCCGTGTAAGAAGACCCTTCTGTCTTGTCTTTTGTTCCTCTTTCTCCATCTCTGTAAGCTATAATTAAAAGCCTGGTCTCTTCTGCCCTTGTTCAGTATCTCACGCCTCTTCCTATCCCTTTAATTCTTCAGCTCTGTATGAGACCTTTCAGTTCACCATGTCCAAGTCACGCAAACACACAAATAATGATGCACAACACAGGAGGCTAGTTTAATGAGCAGGTTATGGGCCAAGCTGAAGGTTTGGGTGCAAAGATAGACACACTCTTGCATGTGACCTTCCTACCCATAAACATGCTCAGAAGCCTCTGACCCAACACTAAGTAAAAATAGAAGCTGTTTCCTTACCTCCTACCTCTTCCTTCCTTCCTTCCTTGTCTAATGATCCAAGATGACCAAGGACATCATCTCATCTCCACCCTGCACATAAGCCAAACAGGAACTTTGAATTTTACTTCTTTGTGCATGAAATCTATGTACCACATATATTTTCATGTTGACATTTATGTAATGCACGTTTAAGAACTATGACTTTGGTTCAAATTCATCAGTTTTATCAGCATGCACATAATGAAATATTTATCGTTTGATTGATCCACTATTTTAGTATCAGGAGACAGGAGTGTCTGTGTGTGAGTTATTTGTGGCTTAATGAAAACCATGGTTGTAAAACCTCAAACAGTGATTTAAAACAATGAACGCAAAGAAGACGTCCAACAGGAGGATGTGGAGTGGGTGCGGTATGCTCTTGTGCTTCGAGGAACACTTCCTCACTATTGTGTGATATAGCTCTTTCCACAAACACACACACGGAGTTCTCCCAACGTTTATGTAAGACAGGAAACCATCACTGTTTATTCACATTGTCTTCGTGTTGGAGTCTCAAGATCGGAGAATCAAGTGCATCAATCATCAAATTACTGAATGCACGCATGTATATAAAGCCATGGTTCTTATAGTAATGTCTTTGCTAAAAGTCAGATTTTTTTTTTATTGATGGTAGAGATATCACCATCAGCTACTATTAAAATGTTGTAAACTTGTTTAGTTATGCGTGTACTTGACCATTTGATGTACTGGTCACTGAGTGGGTTTAAATTTCAACACGAGTATAAATCATGTGAACTTTAACTGAAATTTTAAGGAAAATATAAAATAATACAAAATCCAGACAAATTTATCACTAATGGTATAATTAAATACAGTAAATCTTTATTACATATTTACCTAATGTGTCTAATATTCAAATATGTTTATTTTTAATGAAATAAATCTATCCTGTGGTCATACTTGGGTCTGGAAATTTGTTTTGCACCATCAGGGGCCCATAATACACATGTCTGAATGCTCCCTGAAATGGTTCATAAACTCATTATATAAAGGCCAACACTTGATACTAAAGAGAATGCTAGATGAGTAATATTCTGGCTGAATTCACACACAACTGAATTCCTGAATCGAATTAAAAGGTGTGAGATAAACATGCTGCTATAACACGTGAAAGAAGATGGGTTGGAGCAGCAGGGTGGTGTTTCACGCTGGTCTATGTCCCATTTCCCTCTGTACACTTCTCCACTCCTCTTCCTCTCCTCATCTTCTGCCCTTCCTGCCCACTCTCAGGAGGGGAATCAGCAATCTGGCTCCAGTCTGGACCCCCACGCTGGCTCCTCAGTCCTGGACATTGCCCAAACCTAGTGGGAGACAAGCAACTGCAGTCAGCATCCAATATTCAAGAGTAGGTCATGAATCACACAATGGATCATGGCAATCGATAGCTCATGGTAAAACCAAAAAAGAAACATTATGGAAAACTGATCTTAACATTTTCAGATCCATTCAAGTGACATTTCAACTGAAAACTTGTCAAGTATATGAATTTAACCAAGTATGTGTATAGTACAAATAATAATTATCCCCCCGACTATCATTAAGATTATCAGCAGGAATTATGAACATAAGTATGACAGCTGCATGGCCATTCAAAAACAAAACTGAATAAAAACAGGCATTTATTTGTTTTCCTATCTCTCCCAGACATGACATGGTTAAGCATGCATTACAGAAAGTCTGAAGATGTGAAGTTCTTAAAGATTCCAGATAAGCTTTGTAAAAAGCCTCTTGCGTCTTTCCTCTCATCTCGTCCAAAGCAGTTTGAAGTACAGAGGCACTGCACAGCTTTCATGTCACCATGGTAACCCTGTCCCTCTGGGGTACTATTTGTATGTGTGTGTGTGTGTGTGTGTGTGTGTGTGTGTGTGTTTATTGGTATATATCAAACAGGCTTTGTTGTGCTTGAGTTTGGGCATAAAGAAGAATAACTGCAAGAACTGTCAGTCGGTAAAAATGATCAAATGTGCAAAAAGAAAAACTACTGCAATGAAAAATACATACTCTCAGAGAATCATGGGTAATGACATCACACTTGTTTCCCGCTGCGGCCATTTTCCAAAGGGAGACGTTTCTCCAAATCCACTGCGGCGATTTAGTATGTTCGGCAGTGTGGGCGCCCATGGGAGGCCTTCCACTGGCTCTCAAAGGCCTTTTTGTTGGGGAACACTGAGCCATTTCTGCTCCCACAGAAAGCCCTGGATAATTTAGTGTGGATGCCAGGAAGTCTGAGCTCACAGAATAACAACAATGGCAAATGTTATTGCTCCACCTCAAGTAGTGGAAAAGAAGGAGAAAGAAGAAGCAGGGCTTATAGTTACTGATAGAGACTGAAGTCAAACAGACATTTCTCCCGCAATGCAATGTGGCTTCCAGAGATTACCGTGATTAGTCTACAACAGAGGTTCCTAACCCAGGTCCTGAGTACCTGTCTTGCATATTTTAGTGTTTTTCCTGCTCCCAACATACCTTATCACGATATTCGTCTAATTAACAGCACTTCTTGAGTTGATGTTGGGGTGTTAGAGCAGGAAAACACTCAAATGTACAGGATAAAAGTGTACGTTGCCTCCTCTACAACTCCTGGCAAAAATTATTGGATACATCACACTTGGAGGATGTTCAGATAGCTTTTTTACTCCATAGCAAATAAACATCACAGACATGACACAAAGTCAAGTCAAGTTTATTTTTATAGTGTTTTTAACAATAGACATTGTCGCAAAGCAGCTCATCCCATCTCTCATTATCTCTAGCCGCTTTATCCTGTTCTACAGGGTCGCAGGCAAGCTGGAGCCTATCCCAGCTGACTAC
>JAODVO010000006.1:32939286-32949409 GCA_025400055.1 Notarius lentiginosus
CGCCGGCCACGGGACTCGAACCCGGACCTTCTTGCTGTGAGGCGACAGCGCTAACCACTACACCACCGTGCCGCCTGCTGTCATTATGCATGGGAAATTATGCATGAATAAATGCATATTTATTTCATGCATCTCCTTGATGTCCCTGTGTAAAGACATGTATGCATTATGTCCTTATATTTGCAGTGAGATCGGCACTGCGCTCCAGCACTCCTACTTTGGTCCTGCTTCTGGCCTCTTCCACTACACGCGCCTTGGCTGCCGTGGCAACGAAAGCTCTCTCCTAGAGTGCCGGAGCAGGAAGTTTGTAACCAATGACTGTAACCATGGCAACGAAGCTGGGGTGTTGTGTGCCCCACCTGAAGGTCAGGAGGTTTTCAGTGAGACTTTTGATCCTGTGACCTTTTGAATGACATGCACAAAACAGCCTCCTACACACAAATGCTTACCAGAAGAGCTTTGCTTCGAGTAAGTGCCGAAATAAAGTATTGTACATCTGGAAAGAAGGAGGGAGAAAAATGGAAAGAAGAATAGGGAGTAGTAGGAGGAGAGGATTAATAAGAATCAGCCATTGTCTTTTATGCCTTTTCGTTGTCCTCCTGGTAAGACAGTGTTCTGTATGCTTAAATAACATCATTAAAGGGTGTGTTTAAGTTGTTTTAGTTATAAAGCAGAGAAATAATAGATATGTTAAGGGGGAAAATAAGGGGATGATATGAAACGAGAATGAGATATGTGAAATACTTGATGATGGCCTGAGAGAGAGAGAGAGATGATAGACTGCCAAGCTCTGGCTCATGAATTCCTGGCTACGTGCTGTGAGGACACAAAGACAGATATACTTGATTAACACATCCCATTATGCTTGTTTGTGTTTCCAAGGTGCCGAAATGAATATAAACCCTTAACGCTGATTTAACAGACAGGCCAATAAAATTACCTGTAATTCTCATAGAATGCTGATTTCTGAAGATGGTCTTGACCATCTTCAGAAATCAGACTGTTTGAATCTTATATCAACATGTTGATCAAGTGCTGATGTTAGCACACTTTACTTTTTAATCAGGCACCGGCCCTCCTCTCAGACTGGTGGGAGGGGAGGAGGACTTTGAAGGGAGGGTGGAGATCTATCACAATGGCCTCTGGGGAACCATATGTGACGACCAGTGGGATGATATGGATGCTGAGGTTGTTTGCAGACAGCTTGGACTCGGGTGAGTTCAGGTGTTCACATTTGATACAGTACATTACCCATTATGTTTCAGGTCCTGTGAGAACAACAGCAACAATCTGTGGTTCTTTAACTGCTTTTTGGAAAGAATCTTAAAAATCCTCCACTGAAGCACTACATATGACCCTCACAACACTCTCCACTCAGAAGGACTTTATTGGGTTTTTTTTTTCCCTGCAAGTGCTCTCTTATTTATTTCAGTGTGTGTGTGTACATGTAAGAAAGCATAGTGCAACTGAATAATTGATATCATGCTGTGGTATTTTCAATGTTATAGAGCCTTTGCTTCGTTGTTGTAGTAGTACAATGCCGTCTGATGGATTGATGCACCGAAGCTTTCTGTTCCCGGTTGTAATCAAATAGATAATTTATTCTATCTTGGGTGTGTTTTTATTTGCCACCAGGCCATTTATACATTTATTCATGAAGAAAAATAGAAAAAAATATTGACGGGAAATGAAGAATAGTAGAATTTTTCACTCACCTGGTATTATCTACAGCAACGTTAATGTCTGGTGGAATGACAGATGCACCGTTCTCTGTAGGAAGAGACGTGTTCTGTGTGGTATGGTAGTTAATAAATGGCAAAATTATTTGTAGTTCTTTTCACATTTTTATAGTCAGTTGATGCTTACTAATGCGAGAAAATCTTGAAAACAAGAACAGCAGAAACTATTACAAAGATTGATGAACACACCACTGTTTTTTCTACAAATGCTCATTTCAGTTGAAACTTTTACAATTCATGACAACCAACTGAGCAGAGGAATGCCCATTTAAACATATTTAAACATCACACCACGTCATTCCACGGGACGCGTCATTCCACCAGACAATAATAAGAATGCAGTGCTTTTAGATGGCACAGAAACACTGAGTAAACGTAATGTTGTTAGTTGATGGCACCTTAAACAGCGTATTCTTTTGGAAGTATGCTTTATAGCTAATGTTGCTTCACTATTAAGAATGTTGATGTTAACCCTGGATAATGTCTGTATATATTTATATTTTGGGGTTTCTTGTTCAGGGGCATCCCAAAGGCCTGGTCATGGGCTCATTTTGGACAGGGCAGAGGACCGATCCAGTTGGATGCTGTGCAGTGCACAGGGAATGAGCTCTCTTTGGACGAGTGCCCTCACAGTGGCTGGAAACAACACAACTGTGACCACATGGAGGATGCTGGAGTGTCTTGCAACCCTTATACCGGTCAAGACACACACACACTTCCTCTCTCTTATTCACTGTTTACCTCAGCTAGACTGTCTTTTACTGTCACATATATTGAATATGATAGAGTTCATTATTTGGTTCATTAACCATCTTTTTCACACTTGATCAACCACTCTTTACATTAATGTATTCACATATTCAAACATTTTTAATTATCGATACAGGGAATACACAAAAATCAACAAAGAGTATATTTTCACTCATGGACTATAAAAATGACACACAGAACATGAAATAAATAAGCAACATATATCAATGACAATAAATAATTAAATTATCGATAATAAAATAATTTAGACTACACTAAAGTAGCTCTAATAATAACATGACCAGCTTCAAGTGGTTTGGTAATTTATACGTATTTTATGTTTATTAAAAATAAACTCGTTTTTTCAATGCCTAGTGGAGCAAACTTATTATTCCTTAAGTAAATTGTTACCCTTTTCATGTAAATAGATTGAATAAGAGTGGAATGGTATAATGTGTAGTGACTCACTCCTGCAGAAGGCAGAACACAGAGACTGACTCAGGGAAGTTGAGAAAAAAATGCTCTTTTTATTTATCTTTTTGAGGAAGGTAAGGGGAAGGGGAATGAGAGGTTTAATGCCCAAGAGCTTCTCTGGATGAAGATAAGGAGAGGAGCTCAGCCAGTGGGTCCCTGGAATCAGGTGGCGGTGTGCTGGCAGGCTGTGGGGGCTCTCAGCGGGCAGACTTGGGCCTTGTGCCTTGCAGATGAGCAGTCCCAGCCTGGAGTCTTGGGCTTTGCATGGCATTGTCATGTCTAGAGCTGTCTGAAAGGAGAGAGGGAGAGAGTATTGTTAGTGACATGCCACTGAGACAAAGGAACTAACCTGTTGACAGAAGAGTGGCGCTGCTTAATATGATGCAGCTGTGTCAGCCCCGCCCCATAGGCACGTACTCTCTGGCTGTCCAAAACACTGGAGGTGCTGAAATGCCACTGTCTGTTCACCACTGGGAGAGCAGTTGTGTGAGGATTGATTTTCTTCTTGTGTGGCGGCTCACAGAGGCTTCAGCCACAGTGCCCCTCCCCTTAGCCCTGAGCCTACCAATAGTGGTGTGTGTGCCCAGAGGCCATACCTTTGAGAGAGGCCACTGGCTTTTCCATGCTGGATCCCCGCTCAGTGTTGGACCTGAAAAGAGAAGTCTTGGAGGGAAAGGAACTGTCATGTTATGCATGAGTTGGAATCTTTTCCATGAGTCATCCATTGCAGGGGTTCATAAGTGTAAAGTGTCATCCTGTGAGGTAATACCTTAATTCAGACGCTGCCAATTGGATGACAAGAGCTTCTCTTTTCATGCCACCATGCCTCTTTTCAGCATGGGTCAACTTACAGCTGATGTCAAGCATTGGATATTCATCTCCCCCAAAGGTTTGGGAGAGCACAGTGCCCAGGCCTGTCTCTGAATCATCAGTGTATATGATGAATGGTTGGTTGAAGTCAGGGTTGTAGAGCATGGGCGAGCTGGTGAGGGCTGTCTTCAGGGCCTGGAACACCTGTTCTGCTTTGTTGGACCACTTGATCCAGTCAGACTGTCCCTTTTTGGTCAGATCCAAGAGAGGGGATGCTAGGAATGAGAAGTTTGGGATAAATCTTTGATAATTGCCTGCCAACCCCAAAAAGGCACATCCCTGGCATTTGGTAGGAGGTCAGGGATATCCCTTCACTGCCTCAATCTTTTTCTCAAGGTGCCACAGCAGTCCTCTCCCAATACAATATCCCAGGTACTGTGCCTTGGTCAGCCCCACGTGACACTTGTAAGGGTTCGCAATCAGGCCTGCTTTCTGGAGTTCATCTATTGCCACTTTCAGGTGCTTGGCCCAAGTAGAGGAGTAGACAATGACATCATCTTGGTAGAATGTGGCATAGCAGTGGGGCCCGAGAATGATGTCCATCAACTGCTGAAATGTTGCTGGTGCTCCGTGAAAGCCGAACGGGAGAACCTTGTACTACCAGTGCCCCAAGGGTGTGGAGAATGCCATCTTGAGCTGTGCCTTGGGCGTTAGGGCTACCTGCAAATATTCCTTGATCAAGTCCAGTGTATAGATAAAGTGGGCCCTCCCGAGTCAGTCCACAAGATCATCTACATGGGGAAGAGGGTAGAGGGAGAATTTGGCAACTTGGTTCAGCTTTCTGAAGTCATTACAAATCCTGAGACTGCCATCAGGCTTGGGGACACCTCTTCTTTGACACTCAGTTGGTGGGCCTCTGAGACATGGTAAAGCCGTTGTCTGATACCTGTTCCTGGGGGGTTTGATATCATGGAGGATCAGGTGTATCCTTCCCTGTTCCCCTGAAAACATGTCCCTGAACTGATCCACAAGCTCACTGAGCTCCTGTTGCTGGGCTGGTATCAGGTCCTCGCTGCATTGGACTAAGGTACACCCCAGGAGATCTGAGGAAGTAGTGGCAAAAGCTGAGAGCACAGGGGCATGGGTTCTATCCAGTGTTTTAACAGATTGACATGATATAGTTGAGTGTTCCTGTGCTTACCAGGCTGTTACATACAGTAGTTGATGGCCCCCAGTCACTCCATGATGGGGAAGGGCTTCTGCCAGCAAGCCAGGAATTTTCAGTTGTCAGTGGGGACTAGTATTAGGACTCAGTTGCTCAGTTAGAACTCCCAGGGCTGAGCTGCTCACTTATAGACCCTTAAGTGGAAGGCCTGAGATTCCTGCATGTGTTGCCTGACAATGGGGATGACTTAGTTGATCCACACGTTGTGGGCGGCACGGTGGTGTACTGGTTAGCACAGTCGCCTCACAGCAAGAAGGTTCTGGGTTCAAACCCAGTGGCTGGCGAGGGCTTTTCTGTGTGGAGTTTGCATGCTGTGTCTGTGTGGGTTTCCTCTGGGTGCTCTGGTTTCCCCCAAAGACATGCAGGTTAGGTTAATATGGGATGGCTGAGGTGCCCTTGAGTGAGGCACCTAACTCCCAACTGCTCCCTGGGTGCTGTTAGCATGGCTGCTCTGGGTATGTGTGTGTGCTCATTGCTCATGTGTGTGTTCACTGCTTCAGATGGGTTAAATGCAGAAAGGAAATTTCACAAGTGTGTGATGAATAAAGTTGTGCTTTCTTTTCTTTCTTTCGTAAAATAAAGGGGGAAATACTGAAAAGATTCGTGTGCTTTGACGTCAAGGGTTACAGAACACTAAGAATTCACCCGCATTCGCTTTCTGAGTCACAGATCTGCTCTTGTGTGACATGATGCGTCTTCAGATCTTCATTTACATTTTTCACGCTGGTATGAACTCGCACAACAAATATGACTCAGTGTTTAAGTGTGTTTGGGCTCAGGAGTGTAATTCGTGTCAGACAGAACGTACATCAAAAAGAATCAACCAAGGAGAAGAAGAGCAAGACCGAACCTGACAGCTCTGCGTGGGTTAGATGAGAATATTTTCAACTGAAGAAAACGTAAGGCTTGCGTATATTTTATAATGCACGGTTATCACTAATACGTGATTGTTTCTATAGTAACAGCTCATTCATAAGGACACAAGGTGTATGGTAGATGTGCCACGTGAATGGATTTTAAAACATCACTGATATGGTGAAGTTTTCGGGAAGGAGTCTCCAGTGTCAGTGCTTTGTCACAGTCAGTAGTTTACGTTTTCTGGCATCTTCAGGAAAGAGGAGTTCACGCTTTGTGGATTTCTCAGTAACAACAAGCTGTTTTTTTTTGTCGTATCGTTGACTGGTTCTAGCTGCTATAATGCAAATGATCTTGTTTTTGGAGGTTTCACAACATTAAACACAAGTATAAACATATAAAAAGTATGATGTGTCTTTCTTATATATATATATATATATAAAGAGAAAGGAAACATGGCTAGCTTGCACTTTAGCAACAGTAACACCGGAAGCTACTTTGCGCTCAGATATGTGGATGAGGGTTAGAAAAATCACAAACCTGAAGCCATTTAATGCGATTTAATTGTGATTTTCTCACACACTCTCTTATATAAGAACAAAACCCTTGCAAGATCTCGTCAACAAATATGGAGAAGTCGCTAAAGTGCAGTCGTCCTGGAAACGCTTTGGGCGTGGATTCTTTTCCCATAACAGCACGCAACATTGTGTGTTACTTCCCACATATTCCTTGCATACTCTGAGTTCCGACTTCTCACTTCACCAATAAGTCAAATGAAGCAGCTATACTTTACTGGAACTTTATAACTTCATAAAAGCAGTGACTCCACCTACTTTTACAACTAGCTTTATTCTGGAAATATCCTAGTTTATTGCGCATTTCTGAAAGTTGTTCAATAAATATCTGAATAAATCACTGAATAGCTAAAGGTAGCTATGAAATATCATGCACAGCGCCCCTAGTGGTCAATAGTATAATTACATTTTCACGGTAATCATAAACATGTCCTGTTTTATCGTAGCATTATTTTCTTTATATTGCAACTTCCTTCCTTTCAAATATTATGGATTGATTCTTGAAATTTCATCTCAAAATATTTTTTAAACACTGGGCCTAGAACACAGTCGTACAATTTCATACGGTTGTCACTTGACATCTGAATATAAATGTAATACTGTAATTAGGCTGCGTTATTAGTTAACTTTCACTAACGTTTTCCTACATTCCTCATTTTCCATCACGAGCCGATGAAACAATTGGGATTTGAAATGAGTGTGGATGACTTATTTTATTCCTTTTAGTATTTTACACCTGAATATTTCAAAATACCTTTTATCTGAGTAAAGAATTTGCGGATGTACTTTAGCATAAATTGTTAGCTTCGATTTTCAGAATAATAACCTGCAGATGAGTCGTATAAAAATAAGAATGTTTAAACAAATGACATCTTTTGGAGTCCCTTTGTGCAGATGGTGGAGGGGTTTATTTTTGCACGCATGATTGTGCATGCACGTGCATGTGTGTGTTTTTCAGTCTCTGACGTCATTAAAGCACAAAATGAATGTGAACACACATCAGTACATCAACACAGGTGGCCAAAGAAGAAAGAACCACTTTCACTTGTGTTTAGAAGTTATAAACTTAACTTGTTTTCAGGAGAATGAGGAACAGCCTAAAAACAAAGTTCTACAGAATTGAGTAGATGGGTACTTTTTGGTGCCACTGGGATTTCAGACCCAGAATGCACTTTTAAACAAAAAGAAAAGAAAAAAAAAAGGCCCACATGTATTTTTTTCCCCAAACACACTTTTATTACAAAAGGACTCAAACACAGCTATACACAGCAGCTAATATCAAAACAACATACAGAAACACTTAGCAATCCCTGAAGGACTTCCTTTTTTCCTTCTTCTTCTTCTTCAAAAACAATAAATAAGAGCCATGATGTACATAAGTGCAGAATCAGAGAGACAAGACACATAATTTTTTCTATATAAAAGTCTGTTCCTGGTGTTTCTATGACGTCAAACCAGTGCATGGTGTTATTTTGTTAACACACGTGTGTGTGTCCTGTAAAACTTTTTTTTTTTTTTAAACACAACCAGTGTGTTCAGACTCATCTAATCCCAAATCTCTCTCTCACACACACACACAGAAACATGAAAAGCAAAATCAGTAATACAGAAGAAGTGATAAATGGATGGATGGAAGGTGCTTTGATGCTTTTTGCATGATGCATGATGCGCATTACATCACAACAGACTTAACACACACACACACACACATTTAACACACTAAGACACAAAGATGTGCTAAATTAGTGATAACAGAACCTTCTGATCACTCACTCAGTGTCCATCTCAAGCTTGGAAATAAAAAAATATATGTATATAAACAAATATGAAAACCAGGACGTGACCGAAAGAGAGCAGATGGATGGAAGGAATTTGGATGCTTTTTGCTGACTCGTGATGTTGTGCGAGGCCATCATCATCATCATCATCATCACCACCACACACACACACACACACACACACGAGCTAAAATCTTGGCGGTCACTGCGAGCCCAGGCTCAGCCTGATGCTTCAGTCCTCATGGATATTTACACCATATTTATCTCTCTGGAACGGACGTGGAGTCCGCGTGGCGGTGTTTTTGCGCGTTAACTGGAGTGAAAGCTCGACGACTCGGACTCCGTGGACACCGAGGACATGCCTCCTTTCTTCTTGGGGAGGATCTTGAGACTGGATCCGCGTCCGGTGAGCGCGCGCCGCGCCGACTTCTTGAACTTGACCCCGAGGAAGGCGTAGAGGATGGGGTTGAGGCAGCAGTGGAAGTACGCGAGCGCCTCGGTCACGAAGATCCACGTCTCGAGGCCGCTCTCGAGCGCGCAGCTGTGCGCGATGACGCCGAGCTGCAGCAGCGTGTCGACGACGATGCCGGCGCAGTAGGGCAGCCAGCACGCGTAAAAGCACGCCACGAGCGCCACGGTGGTGCGCAGCGCGCGCTTCTTCTGCGCGCCTTTGGAGCCGCGCGACAGCGTGACGATGATGACGCAGTAGCACACCAGGATCACAAGCCCGGGCAGCACGAAGCCGACGAGCACGTGCTGCGCGCGGAACGCCGCCATCCACGTGAGCCACCCGTCGGCCGGGTAGATGCGCTGGCACACCACGCGCGTCTCGCTGACGGCCTCGGCGCGCGCGAACGCCAGGTCGGGCGCCGTGAGGATGAGCGCCGGGAGCCACGCGCCCGCGTACACCACGCGCTCGGACAGCAGGCGGCGCGTGGGCTGGCTGCTCGTGGCGTGCACCACGGCCAGGTAGCGGTCCAGGCTGATGAAGGCGAGCAGCAGGACGCTGCCGTACAGGTTCACCGTGTACACCATGTGCACGAGCACGCACATGAAGCCGCCGAAGCGCCACCCGCTCGCCGCGTCCACCGCCCAGAACGGCAGCGACAGCACGAACAGCAGGTCGGCCACGGACAGGTGCAGCCGGTAGCGGTCGGTCATGGTGCGCGACTTCCCCTGGCACCCCATCACCACCACCACGAACCCGTTACCCACAAGCCCCAGCGCGAAGATCACACCGTACACCGCGGGGAGCAGAACCCTCTTCAGGTCCTGGTTCCTCTCCCGGAGGCACGGCGTCTCAAAGTCAGCGCCGAGCTCTCCAGAACCGAAGTCGGTGAGGTTCTCGGTGAAGAGGTTCTCCTCAAACACGATGTGCTGCAACAAAAACAAACACACATTAGGATGCTGCGGAGGAGGAGGAGGAGGAGGAGGTGGTTATTATCAGGTTATTAGCAGGTTATTATCAGGTTATTATCAGGGTTCACATCTTTATCTCCATCAAAACCTCATCAAGTGAAAAAGGATGAAACTCACTTCGTAATAAGACATTTCTCCTCGAGCTCCGGGGGAAACACTGATGATAAACTCCTCTCTCTCTCTCTCTCTCTCTCTCTCTCTCTCTCTCTCAGAGCCTCACAATCCCCGCAGCACCGCCACGGTGGGTTTAAATACCCCTCGGTCCGCCCACTCCGACACCAGCCACGCCCACAGACACGAGCCACTACAAAGCGTTTTTTCAACAAAGCGCTCTTTTCCTGTTTTCGGTTTGAGAGACAGATGCTGTTATCTGGATGTGCAGAAAAAATATGCGGCAGTCTATAAATAAAGGACAAGAAAAAACGGATAGATAGATAGATAGATAGATAGATAGATAGATAGATAGATAGATAGATAGATAGATAGATAGATAGATAG
>JAODVO010000006.1:35891104-35901307 GCA_025400055.1 Notarius lentiginosus
GCCACGGGGCTCGAACCCGGACCTTCTTGCTGTGAGGCGACAGCACTAACCACTACACCACCGTGCCACCCCCTTTTCGGGACATTTGTTCATAAAAACATGCACTAAGATGAAGGAATGGGTCCAATAGCTAAAGGCATGTCCTAAACAGCACAGTTTTAAAGACGGCTTATTGGACATAATAAATTACAGTTATACACTATGCAGGAGAACACCAACCTTACAGTGAAGCATGGTGGTGGTAGCAGCATCATGTTAAGTGTAATCCTTGGCTTCTTGGTTGCTTCTCTGATTAATGCCCTCTTTACCAAATCACTGACACTTATGGGCAGACTTCTCTAGGTACAGTTAGGGTTGTGCTCTATTTTTTCCAGGGATTTAATGATGCCGTGCAGAATGTTCAGTTTGGAAGTTATTATTTTTTTTTACCAAAAACAAATCTTTATTCATACTTTTCTATGTGCTAGACTTGTTTGATGGCTCCTTGGTTACTTCTTGGCTCCCAGCTGACTATGGGCAAGAGGCAGGGTACACCCTGGACAAGTCGCCAGGTCATCGCAGGGCTGACGCATAGACACAAACAACCATTTACACTCCCAGTCAATTTAGAGTCACCACTTAGCCTCTTTGGACTGTGGGGGAAACCGGAGCACCCGGAGGAAACCCACACAGACACGCGGGAGAACATGCAAACTCCACATAAAAAGCCGCCCATCGGCTGCTGGGCTCAAACCCAGAACCTTCTTGCTGTGAGGCGACAGTGCTACCACTACACCACCGTGCCACCTGGTTGATTTTCTTGATGCTGTTTATTTAGGTATGTTCTCTACCCATCTCTGGGGTCTTCCAAGATCAGCTGTATTTATACCGAGATCATGTGACACTAATTCTACACAGGGGAACTCTATTCCACTAATTAGTGACTTGTGCTGACAACTAGATGAACCAGAATTAATTTGGTAACTTCACAGCAATGAAGGAGAGTATTTATGCAGTCACAACATTTTGCATTTTCATTTGCAGACATCGATGTAAACATTTCCCTTCCACTTCAACATTATGAGCTGTTTTGTAAGGTTCATGACACCAACGTCCTCGTAAGACCATTTCAGTTCACAGTATGAAATCTGGAAAAGTTTAAGCGAGTGAATATTTCTGCAAAAACACTGTACATGAGAAGTGTAAGGACATTTAGATTTCAGCCCATTTCGTGACACTTTATTAGTGAAGAGGGTTAAGAAATTGCACCATCACTGGACTTGTCAGCCAAACAAACATCTTTATACATTTATAAAGGTCATTGATGTTTGCTATTCTGACTTTCAGAACTAACGAATGTCCAAATATCAATGACGTAGCTGCATTTTTAACTCCAACTTAACATCAGGTACCACACTTCATCAGTACTAGAATAAAATTAGACGACACAAAACATCTTGATCACATTTTATTAAAGCAGACAAAAACAAATGCATTCTGGGAAAAGTGATGCTTCTCACTGAACTGTATGCTGGGGATAATGTAGTTCACCAGCAGGCTGGTATCTTCTGCATTCAAGAATTACTGTATTAATAAAGTTTCAATTATTTTTTTGTTTTCTTCTTCAAGTTTAGGGACAGGAACGTGACGCCCCACCCCAGCACTCACTTCTGATGGAGAGAATCTCTAAGTTCCATTTTGTGGTTTGTACAATGACATTTTAATTCCACAAGCATACATAATGTACATTTATACACATATATATGTAGGTTATTTACATATATGTGTAAATAACTTAAGCAATATTTGGTGCAACGTCTGTGGAAAGACCAAGAGCAATTAAAGTCATGATGAAATGCAACTTTGCTTCAGCGGCTGCATCCGGACCAGTTATTGCTCGCTTTCTTTTGCCTTTAGTGTGAGCTTTGAAAGCATTCGAACTAAAAAAAAAAAAAAAGCTTTCATTTCACCCTGAGGGAAGAAAAATTAAATAAAAAATAGAATTCCACAGAGCATTTCAGACACAAGCAACTGTTTTTGTACACAATGAAACGTAGTTTACGGCTGAAGAGCCAGTATTCCCTTACATGAAAAAATGGTTCAAAATTGATGCAAAAGTTTTTAAGTCATCCTGTCATCTTTAGCATATATATAATTACACACGCACACACACACAGTCCTGTGCAAAAGTCTTAGGCGATCAAACATGGCTTAAAAATAATGAAACGAAATGTTTCATCATTAAAAAAAAATATTATAAACAACAGTAAGCCATAATAAATGAAACAAAGTCAATATTTGGTGTGAGACGACACTTCGCTTTAAAAAAAAAAAAAAAAGTCGTCTCAGGTACGAGTGCAGTTTTATGTGGAAATGAGCTGTAGGTTTTACTGCGCATCTTACAGAACCAGCCCCAGTTCTTCTGGACACTTGGACTGTCACACTCACTTCATTTCGCACCAAAACCCAGCAGCCGTCATTATGCTTTCTTTTTTAATCTGAAAAGTGCTCTCTTATGTAATATGCTGCTCAGGTACAAACTTTATTTTCTGTAATTTTTAATTTTGTGCTGGAAAAACCCCCCGAACGTTTTTGTACTGACTAAATGTATAAATGATAAAATAGAAATCTATAAAGTTTGTATGACAAAAAAAAAAAAAAAAAAATAGGGGGCCTAAGACTTTTGCACAATACTGTGTATTATATAAGAGAACACATTCATGCAAGGTTTTCCCCCTATGCCACAAATTGACATAATTTGAGTCAAATTGATTCATGTCAGATGTGCGGGAAGCATGATTTTATAATAGTGTTAAATATAATTTAAAATATTTACACTAAAAACATCATGGCCTATCCCACTCTGGAGAATTTCTCAAAGATCTTGGTTTGAACATCAGTCTCAGACGAGGACTTCATCATTCCCACATCAGCACTCCAGAGTAGTGATACAATCATTTCACTTTTACAATATACAAAACATAATCCTTGGCCATTAAAAATACATTAAAAGAAGAAATTACTGCTTAATTGTTTGCATTTGGTAAACCGACCCCTTTGTTGTTATTTTTTGATCCCATATTTACAGTATCGATTCAGTTTGAAATGAAATGTGATTCGGCGGGAGACATTTTGGCAGAGGGCACTGGGGATGTGGCTGTGTGAGCTACGCTGCGAAACTCAAAAGTGGTTCGGTGGACTCCGTGACACCGTAGTCGAGGAAGCAAATAAACAACAGTGCTGTAGTCTTGAAGTTGGTGTCAATTCAGCACCGTGCTTTCACATTGACATGAGTGCCGTGCGTGGGATTGGAAGGTGCAGGAAGGAAACGATGAAGGGACGATCTAGGAGTGCTGCGACATGCCGTTCACCAGACTCCTCAGCTGCTTCACCACCGTCTCGATCAGCTTCTGCTTGTCACGGTCGTTCTTTCGGAACTGGGAAAAGATGTTGTTCTTTTTGCTCGTGTCCTTCATCCTGGAAAACATCATCATCAGCACGATTAGGCTACATACGTTATCTAATGTTTAATAAGCTCATGGTTAATGTGTGGAGACGTGAGCATGTCATTTCCTATGACATACAGTTATAAAGTGTGCAAGACATTCCATGGATTGTAGCTTCAATATTAGGGGTTAATAAATAATAAATAAAAAAAAGCAGCTTTCTCCTCATTATTAATGAAATGTTAACATTACCAGAGTTGTGATGTAAATTTGGTTAGTTTCAGTGTTTATGGAAACATACTGAGTTTACTGCTCTGCTGTCTCCTTGCTATTTTTTAGCCTTACCTTACTTAGATGTCAGGAAGTAATGACAGTGGTTGGGATGTGATTATTTTTCTATAAGCAGCATGTCTCTGTATTGAATGGTGCTTGAAAGTTTGTGAACCCTTTCGAATTTTCTATATTTGCGCATAAATATGACCTAAATTAGCAGCAGAGTTGAAGATGTTCTGTATGGGTGAATGGGTTGAAATTCCTCCAAGCCGGTGTGCAGGACTGATCAACAGTTACCGGAAATGTTTAGTTGCAGTTATTGCTACACAAGGGGGTCACACCAGATACTGAAAGCAAAGCTTCACATACTTTTGCCACTCACAGATATGTAATGTTGGATAATTTCTCAATAAATAAATGACCAAGTATAATAGTCTCATTTGTTTAACTGGGTTCTCTTTATCTACTTTTAGGACTTGTGTGAAAATCTGTTGATGTTTTCAGTCATATTGATGCAGAAATACAGAAAACTCTAAAGGGTTCACAAACTTTCAAGCACCACTGTATCTGAATCACTTCCAACACAACAAAAAAACCCTAATTCCTCTGATTAAAATGGTTTATTAGAAGTCTGAACATGTCCAACTACAAACTTGGAATCTTTCAACATTTTGGTTGATTACATAACCAAAACTAATTTTTTCCCCCCCAAAATTATATACATCCATGAGTTAACTTTTTTCCAAATCGTTATAACTCCAGGAACTCAGTTTTGCCTTATTAACGATTGTGTTTTCACCTGCTGTATCAAAAGTCTATGTTCCAACCTAGCAGGACATAATAAATCAGTCTGGGTGCAGGTAATATCGGAGTTCCTCACTGGATGTCCAACCTCACAAAAAAGGACCACCCCTGCCCTTTCTTTTCTCTTCATTACCCACTTCCCCCCCTGATGACATTTAACAGTTAGTTATCGTCAGCAGATGAAGCAAAGCCCCATCCTGCTCAGTTTTGACAGGCTTGTCATAAAACGTACAAAAATTCATGGCCAAATCTTCAGGAGTCAGCTTGTCTGCATGGCATAGCTGTGAGTTACGAGCTGCAGCGTGTGTACAGGCTACTGCTGGAAACAGTCCGCCACCAAACTCTTTTTTTTTTCCCTTTTATGGTTGTGTTTAATCTACACTTTCTACCACCTGGCGAGAACATCACCTGCTTGTCAGAGCCATCGAAATTATTCATTTTGTATATGAAATCCAAGTCCAAAAACCCACGGTGAAATTCCTAAAGCGTGGGTGCCACCATGTTGGATATCGATTAGCACGCTGATTGGTCGAGAGGCACTATTGCGGTTTGTGGGAAAACTGGAATCGCGATATGAAACGAAACTATGATTAGGAGTGTTAATACATGGAGGTTTATCGCGATTTGGTAAAAGAAAGACGGAATAACAAACGGGGATCGGATCTTGATACTTGGCACTGCTAAGTCATTTGTTTCAAATCTCGAGCTTATCGCGTTTTGGAAAAGAGCTTTTCATGTGTACTATGCACCCCATTTGGTCGTGTAAATTTGCTCAACTAGATCATACAGTCTGGTGGAAAAAAAAGACCACCATTCTAATACAGGGCTGGTTTACAGTTTCATACCTTGACCTCATTGGCTGACTGAATTTCATTCTCTTTCTCCATAGCATGAACTTTCTCTGTAAAAGATCACATGCAACAAGAATAAACATGGGGCAGAGGCAGATTTCCATCAAGACAATTTTCAGAGACTTGCACATAAAGCTATAAAGGGTATCTAGAAGTAAAATGTAAAACTTACAAAAATACATCTGCGTAAAAAAAAAAAAAATAGAAATGTAATGGAAAACTTGAAGACTGCGCCGTAGCGTGCATACCCTGTGCGCTGATTTTGACAAGTTCCTCATTGAGCGAGTCGACATTTTCCTCCAGCTGCCTCTTTTTCTGTTCCACATTCTGAAGGTACTCCGTTAGAGACTTAATTTTAGCCTCATACTGCAGAGACAGAGAAAATGAAAACATTTTTCACATTGTGTTGAGATATCCAAGCCACAAAACCGGTGGGATTTTCCCAATTGCATGGAAACTAAATCTAATAAGGTGTCAAGGTTTTCACGCAGTCCTACTGGCCCTCACGTCAGTTACCTGAGAGATGCGGAGCTGGCATGCAGCTAGCTCCTTCTCGTTCTCGTCCATCTTCTTGTTGCTGTCGGCCTGAGCTGCCTCCAGCTGCTTGCTGCGCTTCACCAGGGTCTTGACCTCTGACTTCATCTTGCTGATATAAAGCCTGGCTACAGTAAACTCCTCATCAATCATCCCGCTGCCCTCATGCTGCTGAGAGACACAGAGGGAGAAAGGGATAAGAAAAGGTGTCACATTAAAAAGCAGATACACAAAGAGGAAGCGAACACAAAATGCAGAAGTCAAAAAGCAAGTGCTACCACTGTGTGTGGTTTTTTTGGGAGGGAAGGAATACAAAGTCATGCAAAGGTCCATCCCAGTTCTCTCAACACCGGCATCCTGCAGATGTCTTGAAGGATAGCCACTATGACTTACCTTGATGTCATTGCTACCCACAGCAATGCCGATCTCCGCCAGGTCCTTCAGCAGTGATGACATCATCTCAGTCACCCTCTTTTTCTGGTGGTTGGTCATTTCCTTTAGCTTCTGCAGCTCAGAATCTAATGAGGCTAAAACACTCTGGGAAAAACAATAATGAACAGCAATAAGGAGAAACTCAAAACAAAATTACTGTCTCATGTGCAATCAGCTCTAATAACACACACAAAAAAAAACACTGTTGTAGCTTGATGAATAAAATACTGGCCGTCATGCGCTGGAACTGTTCCATTTACTCTACGTCTTTTTAAAAACCCTGCTTAGAACTCCAACACCGTATCTTTTGCTTTCTTCTTCATAACAGCCCCCCCCCGCTTAACTGCGTACCGTATTTGAACCTTCATACACCTGCAAATAAAACGGAATCAATGCCTGCACACCGATTTCTGGTTCAGCTCTTCACTGAGGGTCTCAAACTCCTTGGTCTTATCCTCCACCTCCTGGCTCTTCTGGTCGTAATTCACGGCAAGTTCCTCCAGCGCCTGCAGCACCTCCTTCACCTCCTCTTTAGAGGCTTCGTTCTCCATTTGCAGACGCATCAGCTCTGCCTGAAGGTTATCGTGGTCTCTCCGTGAAGAAGCCAGAAGCTACAGAGAACATAGTTCATTAACACAATGATCTGTTAATTGGTAATTAACAGAGACAGACAGACACCATCCTACAGATTGTCACAGTTTTTCTTAAAGCTAACAGAACAGTGTGAAATAACACATTATAAAACAAAAAAACCTGCAGACTCACCTCTTCCTGGTCCAACATCTGTTGCTTGAGCTTCTCAGCCAGCTGAGACTGCTGATTTATCTCATCATCCTACAACAAGGACAGGAAGAACAGTAGAAACCAGGAGAAGAGAGGGGGAAAATTACACCGAGGCAATATGAGAACACACACAAATTGGGCACAAGTTTAAAAAAAAAAAATGCTCCAAAGTATTTACCTTATCGTCGAGCTGCTTGTAGAGTTTGGCCAGCTCAGCCTCACACTTCTCTCTTTCGGTGTCTGTCAGACGCACTCCAGGGATGTTGGGAGTGGAAGCTATTTTGTCGTTATTCACGGTGTTATCCAGAGCCAATACCTCAGCATTGGCTTTCTCTTTATCATACTGCTCATCAATCGGCACAGTCTCGCCTAAAAGCAACCACACGAACCTTAAAGCCACACCAAAGCTTTTTTTTTATATATATTGTGTTCTGCCAAAAAGCTTCATCATAACTGGGGTGCGTGTGTGTCGTGTTTTACCATTCCTCCAGCGGTTGAGCTCATTTTCCAACCAGGTTATAGTGTTGCGGAGTGTCTTGTTCTTTTCTTTCTCCTTCTCATATTTTTTCTTCCACTGTTCTGCCGTCAGTTCCACATTCACAGTCACTGTGTTCTTAATGGTCTTTGCCCTGAAGCCAGCAAACACACACAAACATACTGCAAGTCACCTAAACTTAAGGGCAAAAACTCTCAATAAAGCATGGTCAATTTTTATGCAGCATTTCAGAACCAGGCACTTGAAACACACTGCTGTAAAACAGATCAAAAGTATGAAACGACTGCCTGCATTTTGGTTCCAATTTTCTTAAACAGAAGCTATTGTGACTTCTCTATTGTAGCCAAACACACGTTTATGCTAATTATTTACTTGAAGGCAGCACACTGAAGAGTTTTCACAGATATTCATTGATGTATTTTATTAATCATTTATTTCGAGTCTGCTTTGTAAAGTTTTCATTGCAAAACTTACAATAAAAACAAGCTGTTTAAAGATGACCAGACAGAAGTACATGTTTACTCTGTTTCAAGTTCTAAACAGGTGGCTCTTCTGTTCAGTCCATGGTACGGATCGAAAGTGTCACTACCTGCCCCTCAAAAAAAAAAAGACGACTCCACACAACCAGTTCAAACCTGGTGTGTCGGATTGGTAGCCATGAACTAATGGTTGCACATTAAAAAGGTGTAATTGTCAGCATCGTCACCTTTGTAAGCAAGGAATTTTATATGGACCTTTCCAAAAGGTAACTATATACAGGGTATGCACAGGATGTCTCCATGGTTAGAAGTCACTGCGGTTACACCCACCGAGTCAAAAGAGACTGAATGGCTCAGCTTGAATGCCTTGAAAACTCAAAGTAAAAATGGAAGGGAAAAAAAAAATGAATTGTGCGATTGACATTACAAACAGATTCAGAAAGAAATTGGAGCTATCTAATTGCCAAAAGCTAAAGAAAAGAGAAGTAAATGGATCACCGCAACTCGCAGACAACTTGAATCCCGGCACCAAAACTTGGATCTATGGCTGCCATTTTGTGCCAGGTACCCCAAGGATGGGCATTTCAAGCAAAAATATATACGTAATTTACCAGCTGGGACGCCCATATGGTGAAATACCATGACCGAGGTCTTGAAAGTACTGAGCGAGGCCTTCTGGGCTGAGGCCAGTATTCAAGGCCGAGGTCAAGGTATTTCACCATACGGACCGACCTTAAGCTGGTAAATAATATATATATTTTTTCTTTAGCAAATTCTAACAGAAAACGAGAGCGCCCGAAAGGGAAAACCGAGCCGAGGCAAGCCGCCATTTTGAATCCTCATTCATGGCTGTAATGCAAATTGCTTCCTCATCGGTATACAAGTGCACTTACATGGCAGGAAAATTGCCACCTATGTAGTCCCCTATTTATACAAATAGGAGTCATTCAGAATTCAGCTATGTTTTTGTTTGGCGTTAGCAAGTTACAGGTTTTTAGCTTTCTCCTGAAATGCTTTATTTTATTTCTTCTTCCTCGGGGTAGTGAAACTCGCTTTTGCTGTGAACACTGTCATCATAGCTATCCATGCTCAAAAATTAATGCTATTCTGAAAAATGCTGGCAAAAATTTACAAGATTTTTAATAATCTTAGAAATAAATCTTCTTTTAAAAAAAAAAAGATAAATGTTGACACAAATTGGTACCTTTTTTTTTTTGTTGTTGTTGTGAATGAGCGAGTCGCCTGAGGTCTGTACCGTGGCTGGGGAGCAGGTCCGTATCCTAATCAGTGCGCAGGATTTGGACCGCGAAAAAAATAAATGTTTTTATTCCATCGAAAAAGTGTCCTGTATTTATAATAATACTTATGACGTATTGCCAAAGTCCTTGTATGCAAATCTTGCTACTCGGCAGCATGATTAACAGAATGGCATCTTGGTGACAGACCTGGGCAGTTATTTCAGGCTACAAGGCTAAGTGCCGATCTAAATGAATGGGGAGAGAGCCATAACTGCACTTTCAATAGGCACCAGGACATAAATACTACGCCTCTCGAAAACCCGTAAACGGGTGGTCGCAGATCTCTTCTCTTTCTTCTAATCAACCTCCTCCTCTCGTATTCGGCTGTCCTCTTTCTGTGCAAACTTTTCTCACACTGTTGTGGTTAGTTTCCACCACTTTGTCCTGTTGCTGACACAGACCTGCCAATTGCTGAAGACACCCCCACGTTTCAATGCCGATTTACATGTGTCCTTGTACCTAAGCAACGGACGACCGACCAGATATGAGCCATGAGCAACTTCACCAAACGAACTGATTTTGAGACCTGTTGTCATCCATCTGACAGATATGGCCAAACCAGCATAGGCGACTGTGGACTAGAATGGTTTCGATGTCCTCGGCTCCCGCACGCTTTAGGACCTTTTTGTTGCTGACAATGATCCCATTTCACGTTTAAAATGAGACCGAGATAGCACTGTTGAATTGTGCAGAGTTGCTTGATGTCATATCGATTGAGTGACCATGTTTTGCTACCGTACAATAAGTGGCAGTAAGCATTGGTTGAACACAGCTACTTTGGTCGTTAAGCTGCAAGAGCAAAAGACCCTTTTATGCAAACGACCAAAT
>JAODVO010000006.1:35992911-36004468 GCA_025400055.1 Notarius lentiginosus
GCGACTTGTCCAGGGTGTACCCCGCCTTTCGCCCGTAGTCAGCTGGGATAGGCTCCAGCTTGCCTGTGACCCTGTGGGACAGGATGAAGCGGCTAGAGATAATGAGATGAGAAAATCAGCAACTGTCTCCGCTTTCAAAACAGTAGGATGAGCATCTGCATCCCTGTAGTCCAGCAGTTAGAAACGTAGCTTGCTAACTGCAACCTGTGGCACAGCTTAAACAGAAAGAGGGAAGGAGAAAACAAACAAAAAAACCCCAAACACCCTTGACATCACACAAGTTGCTGCATTATTTTGCTCCGTCAGGGTTCCAACAAGCTTTGACTGAGAAAAACTGCGTTACTTTTCCACATCTTTAATTGAACAAGCTGTAGTGTTCGTCAATAAACGTTTCATTTGACAATACTGAACATCAGATGTTTGCACAAAGCAGGAAGTAATGGATCTGCTCCTTGGGTCCACATCCTGTTCTCCCCTAATCCAGCACTTTTCAGTGAGGTCTCAGAAATGTCCTAAGAAAGGGGAAAAAAAAAACCCCAAACAAAACAAAAAAACCACAGCCCATTGATAATGGGTTACAATTTCCATCACGATTACAAAAAGTTAGTATATTTAATCAGTGGGGCTGGAATGATGATTTAATCACCTACATAAATGCGTCACACTGTACACATTCATCCCCATTTATGGTGACTCCTGCTGCTGGGAATGCCAAAAACAAGACTTTTTAATCCAAAAAAGCCTGAGCCTGATTGTCCAAAGTGTGGGAATTTTTTAAACTGAGACCTAATAAAATGATGCTCTGCACGCTTTGCAAAACTGAAATGGTCTACCACAGGAGCACCACTTATGCAAAAAAAAATATATATCAAAAGAAATCATCCTGGGGCTCTACGAACTCAGAGACAAGACAGCACCGCAAGTTTATTACAGCGAGCTTGGTCTGATTGTTGGTATCAGTGTTTGGGAGTTGTGGCTGTCCCCTTATCCGTAGTGTTTCAGACAAGAACTCAAAGAAACCTCTTGAGAGCAGATGCTAATTGCTGGTATGGAAACAGATAGATCAAGTCAGCAAAAGAACAGATTTTTTTTTTTTTGGGGGGGGACCCGACATAGCTTGAATGTCTAACATAGTTGTGTGTTAACCCTACATTTCATGATGGTGCTACCAACATACACGACCAAAAAAAAACCCAGCTAACACTACTCTTTCACAATCAGCCCATTTTAACTCTGCAGCTTGAGAATGACTTGTGGCTCCTGAAGGCAAGCACTAAGCACTGACTAAAGTGGCCCCGGCTGTCTATTTACTCTGGCTCAGCATTCAGCCTGGGAACCGGGGGAAAGCAGGTCAACTCCAACTGGAACACTTCCATCACCTCTCGCCCAGTCTACATAATGATATAAAACATCTTAGCTGTTCCAAAATAAACAAACATTCAAGGCAAATGTTCAACTGCTGCCTCAAGACAAGATGCAGAACTGTTGATCACAAAAATACCATTCTAATTAATCCATTGCTTGCTGATAAAAGATATTGGAATCTGACAATTTAACCACCAAAACAGGATTTACACAGTATCAAGCAAAAGTCTGGACAAACCTTCAAATTCCATGTTTATTTTTCTTAAAGACCCCATCTTAAGGTAATGACGGATGCTGTTTCTCTTTACGTAGTTGAGCAGTTCTTGACACACACGGATTCCTACAGTTGTGGAATAGGGCTTTTTACTGCATTAATACGACTTACTGTGAAGCACATTAAGGCGGCAAGCAATTGCACTAATTAACTTTTGACAAGACACATCTGTTAATTGGAAAGCACTCCAGGTGACTACTTCATGAAGCTGGTTAAGATGATCCCAACAGCGTGCAAAGCGTCAAGGTAAAACACTGGCTACTCTGAAGAGTCTAAAATATGAAACATTTCAACAAATTTCATAGTTTTGATTCCTTTAGTTTTGCTCGACAGTGCAGAAAATGGTCAAAATACAGAAAAACCCATGAGTGGAGTAGATACGTTCAAACTTTTGACTGGTACTGTAGGTGTTATAGTACACACCACTTTCATTAATCTTTGATTTCCCCAATATTTTTTAAACACCTACTCACCACCAGTGTTGGCATCTGGTAGTTTCCATTTTGCTAAAATCACACAGTGGATCGCATGCGTGTATTGTCTTCCAACAAGCATCCACACCCAACCAACAGACCTCTTAAAATTACTGTTTGTTAAACTCTAACATGGGTCCAATCTCACTTACCCCCACCCCAAGTTTTTGGAGTGCCCTTGAACACAGAGCTACAAAGGATAAAGGCTGAAATCTTTACCAAGTAAATAGGACACCGCTCGTTATGTCATCAGTAGCCAACGTGGCACATACAAAATACACCAATTGACAAGGCATTCCCATTCCGGACAGTCTTCCACAATGCCAACACCAGGTATGGAGTTGCAGGGGCTGAAATCATGGCCAAATGTGCAGGACCGGACAAAACCGATCAATCAATTACCAACAGCAGGAAGCATGTTTGCATGTCTGCCATTTCAGTGGAGTCCTGCCAATAGAAATGCCTGCCCTGTACTCACCACAGATGAGGGGAGGTGCAGGAAATTTGCTGCTGGATCATTCTCCAAAACCTCATACACAAGACACGGAAATAAATAACTGTACTGTTCCTCACAAATCATTGTTTACAATTTTACTCATTACATAATGAGCAATTTCCCTAAAATGTTTGCTCCAACAGCCCAATTACATTTCTCTTTGTATCTACATTAAACTAGGATATTCCAACAGATTAACACCCCCCCCCATAAAGATGATTACATTTATAGGCATTTAGGTAGCTATGCATGTTACACCACCTCAGTTCACAAAGCATTCTGGGATTTTTCTTCTGCCACTGTTTGGAACCTACATCTGAAAGTGTTCCATTTGGAGTGCCAGATCACCATGGTCCCTTGATCCCCAAAAGAAACAGGACACCCTACAAAGGAAGGTGCAAGTTCTAGGGGCCAAAGTACACTTCTGTCCACACAGACATGCTGATGGTATCTCCAAAGTATACACAATTTCCTGCTGTTGTAGACACGCCTTGACACAGAAGCTGAACGCATGTGCAGAATTTGATTGTAATACGCATTACTGCACACTCACTTTCGCACATGCTGCGTGTTCACACTGTTACCAACTGTGTTGATAATTTGCATCATGTCCACTTAAGTGTACCTCACTCTTGGGTGGGGGTGGTTGTTTATTCATTTACCTCATAAAATCAGTCCTTCAGAGGACTGAAAGGAAATCATTTGGAGCCCAAAATATTAGTTGTGTAATTCCAAACAAGAACCTTCCAACACCCTCAGTTTCCAATCACAAGTGGGAATTAAAAAAACAGAAAAAAACCCTACACTACTGATATAATCCATCTTGTGGTTTTAAAACAAATTAAAGGTCATTCCTTTCACACATTTATAGCCAGTTAGCAAGTCATAGCCCGAGTGACAAGCCTACATGCCACTTGGCCATAAAGACAGTCAGTGCAGGGAATAACTCGGAAGGAGATGCGTCAAATACTATAAGGATTAACATTTCTCTCTCAAAGTGATGCGTTTTAAAACGCAAAACGCACACTAATGTGGACGTAGCCCAAGAGGATGAACAGCAGCCTTAGTACCATTACATCCACTAGCTGCCAGATAGCCCCACGTAACTTTAGGCTGGCTAAACTTACACCATCCGTCACTGTCACTTTTACATTCTGTGCAATACAAATAATTTATTTATTCTGTACATAGCCATCCATATTCATACTTTGATACAAGACACTTTTATACACATTGCAATTTTTGTAATGTTTGTGTGTTAGGATTTAAGTTTGTTTGTTTTTTTGCACTGGAAAGGGAGACGCTTCTAATCTTGTTATACAATTGATTGTAAAATGACAATAAAGGGCGTTCTATTTATTCTAATATGGACGTAGCCCAAGAGGATGAACAGCAGCCTTAGTACCATTACATCCACTAGCTGCCAGATAGCATCATGTAACTTTAGGCTGGCTAAACTTATGCCATGCCCACTAGCTGCCAGCTTAGTCTTAAAGGGCAGGCAAACACTTAAAAATGCATTTCAAAGTACAGTGAAAAAGTTTAAACACAATAACGTTAACAAAATTGGAAGTGATACTATTTCATTTCAACCATCAAATTTACCAGTAATGGTAAATTATCTTGTAGCTGGAGCAACCCTACTAAAGTCCTTCCAACACTGTACGGCACATTAGGCGCCGCCGATCTCCATTTCCGTAGCCCTCGGCCTCTCGCCTATTACATAACTAGGGTTACGGCGGGTGGGGGCGCTGGTCCTCTGGTAACCACGAGAGTTTGACTCCCCACTCACATCTGTATTTGTAGCGTGCCTTGCCAGACGGCAGTAGGTACCATTTTATGATTGTCTTTGGTATGATCCAACCGTGAGTAGAGCTCAGGATCTCCTGATCGAGAGGCGGACACGCCAACCACTAGGCCATCTCACGGTAGGAGCAACCATACAATGTTCCTAAACTCTCAAAAGGAGAGGACCCTTCTTTCCAGCAGGCGACATCCTAAACCACCACACTAAACCTCTGAAGCTGTAGTGAAAGTCTCCTTGCAAAATTCCTTTTCACACCTGGCATTAACATCCGTCTCAGCGGACAGCTGAGAGAGAGAGAGAGAGAGTGTTCACACCTGCTTTTTCCATACGCCTCAAAAACAGTCTTCCATAACTTGTTATAGCATTTTAAATCAGAAGCAGGGTTAAGGAGAACAATAAACCAACCACCCACCCACCCCTGGAGGTCAGTTCAAAACCAGACTCAAAATACTAGCCGATCCCAAACATAAGCAGCATTTATGTTCAGCAAACTTATTTCCTAAATAAACCAGCAAGTGTTCAAATGGTTTTGATACAACCTTTACTCAGATGATCATCTGACTCTGCAACATTCTGTGCAGGATTTGCTCATCTAATCATGTTTCAGGTGCTTTCAATAGGTTGGTCATTGCCCCATCAAGAGTTTGAGGACGATTAAAATGCCCAGTCCCTCAATGCTCATTAGATGTTGAGTTAATATCAAATAACACGTATACTGTAGTTCTACTTCATGCTCAATGACGAGTTCCGAGGTAACAGCTTGAAACTATCACTGTAAACTCAAATAGTAACACTGAAGCATCATACAGTATTTCTTAAACATAACCACAGTTTCAACAAGACGATATGGGTCACTATCCCCCACCACGAGCATCTTATGAAGACCTCTTAAAACACTTGCGCCCTCATCAGCCCATTGCTTTAATACTGAAAGTGCTAGGACACCTTCATAAAACGCTAACCAGCTTTTTTCCGGAGTGTGAGCACACAGTTTCGTTTATGTAGTTTCTGAGAAAACTTGTCCACTCATACAAAGTCCAATAATAAATCAAGGGCCATACCTCTGAAAATAATTTCTTGTCAATTATTTTTGAACTCAATTTAGATCATGACCAGTAATACAGGCGTGCAAAGTTTCACTGATGTCGCTTATGAGAAAACTTGTCCAGGTTGAAGCGGACTCCATTCCTATATCCCCCTGTGCACTTTGTGGCGGGGGACAAGAAGCTGCTTAAACAATGAACAGAAAAATTAATGGAGTAAAACAGTTCACTAGATTCAATGCATCCGTGTATCGAACACCACGTTCAACACTCTGCATGATAAAGGAGGCTATTTGTCATAAAATACAGCTTATCGTAAGTAATTGATTATGGCAGTGTGTCTGTGTCACGCTGTATACCTACAGCCACAATTACAGCTTGAACACAACCATCCAAAGTGTGAGAATTCTTTCAACAGACACCTCATCGTATCTTCGTATTTCAGTTTTACACATCGCTGCAGCCAGAAGAGAACTAAAAATATTTAAAGAGTAAAATCAAGCCCACACTCCCACCTATGAAAAAAGTAGCTTTTACTATTTTGAACCGGGTGTGTGTGTGTGTGTGTGTGTGCACGCGTGAGAGAGACACACATTTTTTCTACAGACAGAGATAGCACTGTCGCCTCACAGCAAAAAGGTTACAGGTTCAAACCTCACAGCCGACAGGGGCCTGTGTCGAGTTTGCACGTTCTCCCCATATCTGTGTGGGTTTCCTCCTGGTGCTCCAGTTGGTAATACACATCTGGATTAGGTAAAAATACCCAGCCACTGGAGTTGCACAAATCTGTGCATACTTGGAGTCCGGACAGATTGGGGAGGGTTGCATCAGGAAGGACATCTGGTGTAAAAATCTATATCGAATTGAATATGTAGATCAGGATCCGCTATGGGGACCTCTAACGGGGACAGCTGGAAGAGGCACTTTACATACATTTCCATCCACATTCACTGGATATGAGCAATTGTGCACTTACGGGCTACTCTACTACTAGGATAATCAGCTCATATACTGCAAGTAGGTATAGAGAGGAAGGAAAAAAAACAAAAACCACCACACAACACGGCAGGGCATGTTGAACCAACAGAAGACCAAAACACTCCACACTAAACACCCAACCAATCCTCTACTCAGAAACAACCCCCCCAACATAAGCAATAAAATATGGAATGAAAATATTTTATGGTAAGAACATCTTACTTTTCAAGAATTATAGCATTTCACAAATCGCTGTCATTTTGCTAGTCTGTTTACATTCTAAAAGATAAGATTGTCAGATGCTTTGTAGCAAGTCTTTAATTTATCGAATTTGCAAAAAGCTTCGTTTCTCAAAATCCAGTAAATGAGGAGAACATCATATATCCACAATCCAGTCATACAGGCATCTACACTTCTAGCCCACTCGGCACTATGCATCTCATTGGCCATCAGCTCACGTATGACTCCAGTTCATCGAATAACTCATTTATATACATATAAACACCACACAGCCCAAAATAAATAATTAAAAAGAGGGGGGGGGGCTCCCTTCCCACTCCTCCTGTTTCTCCATGAGCAGACATTCAGAAGCAAAAGCTGGAAGATCTCCCCCACCCATCTTTAAAGTCTGGTGTTTGGATGCACAATGGTTTCCCCAGCAAGTTATAATGCTGGACCAAACCAATACAGTGATTCCACCAAATGCGGACAATGCGTCAGCACCAATACCAAAAAGAAAGATTAAAGTTTGGCTTACATGCTTAATTTACACAGCATCTCCATGCTGAATCAGAGTTAAAGAAAAATCACCACAACAAAATAAGAAAAGCTCCTTCAGACGCATTGACAAATCAAAGCAATGCTCAGATGGATTTAAATTTACTACATTCTAACGCACAGATTATGGTTTATTATATACACCTAAAAGTCTGAATGGCTCATGCAAGCACCATTATAGCAGTACAATCATTCTGAAACTTGAAGCTGAATGTTTGAAATCCAATGAAAACCCAAGGTATTTACTCAGGTAATGCTTAATTTCGCTGTTTTGAAAAAGTATCATATTGAGGTTTGACTTTATTAAATCTACCGAGTGTTGCGCATCGTTACACTCTCAGGCATCTACACAAAACTAAATATAAAACAATGGTCTTTTTTTACTAGTACATACATAACTGGTCTTCGGTGATGAGAAACTGCCCATGCTTCTGATATTTAGATCAGATTCGAACACTGCTCACATGATGAAGCTCTGATCAAATGTGTTAGAGATCTATTGTGACCTGCAACAGCTTTGCGGCTTGCGTTTACCCATCTAGTGTGATTATCACATGGTACTACCAAAAACAACCCCCCCGACAAAAACCACTAGTCGGTCTGCTTAAATTGGCCTTTCTAAGAACCTCAATTTGTGCTCGTGGACCAAGGACTCACCCTTGTAGCCAATTTCTAAACCTTCTCTTTCATGACCATTTTCACACAAGCACACTTGCAATCACATTTCATAACCCAATGCAGAAAGATTGGACTGAAGCAAACAATGATGAGGCTTCCGCATTTTATGCTACTTGCTATGAAAATAATAGCTCTCTCAAATTACTTACATTCCAGTCAAAAGCAATAAATTCTGCAATTGCACATCAATAACCAAAAAAAAAAAAAAGTCCAACACAATCTCATTCTTGAGAGCATGAATTATTTTTATTATTTTTTACCTTGACGTGATGCATTCTCTTACAACTGAAAAATCACCCCAAATAACTTGCGTTAAGTCTTAGTGCACTCTGGGACTTTTCATAACTGCAGCTTTATGCTCCGAATCAGTGGATTAAACCCATGTAAGCCTGGCACTAATGGAGTTCCTTCATGAGCTTCCCATTTATTTCACTGTCTCTCTTATATGCATACATACAATCTCATTATGCAAGTTGGGAAATGGCCAGTAATGCCTGCTTGTGTGCATCAACAGTCCACTTCCTCAATTCGAGCAACAGACCAAGTCTGCACCGTCTCAGGGTCAACCTGATACTGCTCAATACACATCTATGAGTGCAGGCTGTAACAAATGCATGCATGGCTACAAAACAAAAAACCCCCTCATACCCACTTCTATCCATTAATCATCTTCGTTTCAGTCACGTTGACAAACATGACTATTGAGTGACGATACAAAACTTGCATTCTTGTGTCTTATCCTGGTTTCGTCCATGTTTGACCTTACGAGTATTGGTTTATTTAAAAAAAAAAAAAAAAGCTTCAATAAGATTGCAAACTAATACAATCTGCTGATCAATCCAATAAACACTCTTGTAGCCACTCATGGGCATCGGTGCACACCAGTGACCGTTAACCTGGGGTCTTAATGCAAGTGAGTGATCAGACTCAAGTTCACATTTATTAACCATTATTATTTAAAACAAAACCCAACTCATCTGTAAATTCAACTGGCAGGATACAACGATCCTGCCTTTTGATAATATACCAATGACAGAAGGGGACTCTCTGCAAGCATCTGTTACCAGTTTCTGTACAACAAACGGTGATATCAGCAGGATCGAAGACAAGTTCTAGCCTGTGTGCTCACATGCAAGGTCGATACGGGCAGTAAACATGCACACATGATAAAATGCATCAGTGGATCTTGGTCCAGGTTTCAGGCCCAAGTACTCCGACTGTTCTACTCATCCCAAGACACGAGGACCCAATCAACAAACCTTTCAGATTCATCTGTACAGTAATTTTATTTGAGGAAAAAAAAAAAATTTAGCATGTCATATGACAGTCATGCCTGATGATTCTCAAGCATGATGCACAAAATGCAGTATGGATGCTTCACCTGAAGTGGGAACTGTGACCAAACAGGGTCTAGAAGTGTCCGATCCTGTGCAAGCCAAGGAAGAGTGCCTGATTCACATGTGTCTACTAAACTAATTATTAAATATAAAAACATCCACACTGGCATTTAACATGACACTGAGCTGAGTAGTTTCAGCGAGAATGTAAAAAGTAACCACAGATCAACATTCAAGAACTCTCAGGATGCAGAAAGAGAATATAAACACTTCCCTTGTTAGCTGGATCAAGAATGAACAGGGAACAATTTCCACTTGAGTCAAAGGTTCTTGTCCTTTTCTCTTTGAAAAAAAAGATACATGAACTACATTCTCAATGTATTAAACGTGAGACCATTTCTGACTGTTCTGCAGGGAGAAGGAAAAAAAAAACCCAAACATCAGGAAGAAAAATACATGTCTAAACAGACAACTTTTTATTACTTCAAGGACAAAATATCCACTTTAAAGAATTTATGCACTCGGATGTGGGAAAGGAGGAGTGCCAGTGGAGGACATTCCCAGACCTGCTGATCACCCTGCTACACTGGTTTGAATGGAGCATTTAAACGAAAACGCAGTGTTCCATGTGGCTGTGTGTGAGCTCAGTCTCGCCCTCTGCTGTTTGCTCTCGGTCATTACAGTCACAACGAGCTCCTCCAACTGAATTATAACAAAATGGCTGCTCAGCCGCGGTCACGTGACTCCTTTGTGTTTTGCAAGCCGATTGCTAATTAAACACAACGATACAACACGAATATTCTGCCCAAAATCGTAAGAAAACGACTTTAGGTTGCTGCACAGCTTGGAAAATTCACCGCAGGGTGCAGAAACGACACGATTTACCGCGGGGGAAAAAAAACAAGCGGCGGCCATTTTGTGAAAACCTGCGCAGGCGATACTGAGGCGCTCCTTTTATCGAAAAAACAGACAAATGGTGTGTAAAAGTGACCCATGGCGGCTTACAAACGTACCGATTCCTCCTCCTTTTCCATCCCTGTCGGCATCTGCGGCACAGCTCGGTTGATAGAGGCATATTCATGCAGGTCTGGTAAATCCTCGCAGCGGAAGACGGGTAGGGGCTTGGTAGCGTCCAGCGCCCGCGCCCGAAACGACAATTTACTCATTTTTATATCGCAAGACGTAACATAAACATATAATGTCCCTTTAGATTCCCAAATGACACTGTTAGAGCTCTCATTGAGGAATCTGTGTCGGTCTTCGGAGTCAGTCGTCGGATTGGTTTGAAAAAGACGCGTCCAGTGGGAAGAACGGAGCCGAAAAGGCCCGGGACTCGGTCGCTCTCTCTCGGTATGGTTTTGCCGTAGCGCCGCTGTGTCTCCCTGGTTCAGTGCGCCATGGCCAACATGGCGGACATTAAAAACTCTTTAGCTGTGGGTTTGTTTCCTGCGGCCCGACCCCCTCCTCCTGCGACGCGCGTTCACGCGTCACTCATTCCCGCGCGCTTCAACACGCGTGCGCGCCCCCGCGCTGGGGGGAAGGGGTGCAAACACATAAAAAACAGCTTGCGTGTGTTGTGGTATTTTTTTTATTATTATTATTAATAATAATGCAGCGGCCAAAACGGAATTATAAACACACATTCCTTACACACACACACACGCGCGCGCTAAATAAATAAATAAAAATAATAATTAATAGCAGCTGTTACAATATAACGCCAATTAAAAAAAACCTTTACACCAATAAATCACCACCGCGTACAGACTTAATCCAAGTTACACGCTCATGTCTGCCAAAAAAAACAAAACAAAACGCTGTACTACAGGACTGGAGAGAGAAAAAAAAGTCTGGTCTACTTTTACAGCTTTAAAAAAAAAATCTATAATGAGGAAAACAAAAATGTACAAATAATTGAGGTAAAAATGAATTACCCTTAAAAGACTCTACTGCCGCATGTCGCCCTCTGCTGGTCAAACACGGAAATGAGCAGGATTCAATTAGGAAGAGATCTTACACTTTGCTCCAGAGATGTTGATTATTTTATTTACTTTTTTTTAAAGGGACACCAAATCATAAAAGACAAAATGAAAAGGAATTGGTCCAAATGATATCTGTAGTTAAATCCTAACATTTGTTTCTAGTGTATAGCATAGCTGGATAACAGAAGAAAGCCAGCACAGTGTTGGTGTTAATGTTGAGTTGTGCTTTGCAATTTATCAATACAAAAAAAAAAAAAAAAAGTAGTAACCATGTCTGTGAAGATTCTCAGTCATCCAGGTACATAGTAAACTGTGGTTGGTAGAAGAGAGCAACTGGACTTGCTTGA
>JAODVO010000006.1:36703211-36713948 GCA_025400055.1 Notarius lentiginosus
TTAACTGCAACATAAGTAAATATCAGGGCCAAACATTTATATTAATGTTTAACAAACTACTAAATGAAAAGAAAAAGCAAACCTATACTGAACAGCATCAGTCTCTTCAATGGCTACCTACATTCTTTGTCTTCCTTTCTTCTTCTTGGTCTTCCTTTTGGCGCTAGATTCAAGCTGCCACTTGTAATAATGCGAAATGTGCTCTCTAGAGCCATTTGATTTTCTGTTCTGGCTACTGTAGAAACATGACAGCACAACATGGCAGTGACCACAGAATAGGACCCACTCTCTTTGTAAATATGAAGGGCTCATTCTAAGCTTATGAAAACACAACAATGTGCAGTTACAAGTGATACACTAAAGAAAACATAGTTATGGATACTCTATTCCATTTCTGCTAATAGAGTTCCACAAATCCTACATAGTGTACCTATAAACTTTTATCAAATAAACCAAAACATTTGACATGTGATTGCTAGTGTTGTAGTACTTGAGACTGGTTTGGTCTCATGTCTGGTCTCAAGACCACTTTTTGAAGGTCTTGGTCTTGTCTCGGTCTCAAAGAGACTCAGGATTTTATTTCAAGACCGGTCAAGACCACAACTGTGGGAATATCACTAAATTGCCTGTGCATTGTCTGATTTATTTGTTAACAACATTACTGTGATTGGATGCAAAACTTTTTGCTTCAAATGCAATCAATAACATGACTCATTGCCAATTTGAAATTTCCGTTACTGTTAATGGCCGTCACCACTCCCCACCCCCCTTCAAACCCACTTGTCTGATCCTGGTCTTGACTTGGTCTTGCACTGCTTTGATCTTGGTCTTGACTTGGTTTCAACCCCTCAAAATCTTGGCCTTGTCTTGGTCTTGATACACCCTGGTCTTGGTCATGACTTGATCTCAGTTTAGGTGGGCTTAACTACAACATTAGTGCTTGCTAATAACAGATGAGAGCTAACATTTAGAAAAAGTTTCATGCCATTCTACTTTCCTTTACCACTATATTCTTTCTCATATTATTATATGTCACCAAAATAATGTTACAAGTGACTTAGGATGTTTATTTACATCTAATTTGCTAACTGTAAAGTGACATAAATTGAATCATTTTGTCGCAGAAGAATGTAAGATATTTGTATAAAATTTTGCTTGGTGTAGGTGTTGTGATTTTTGAGAAACTAAACAACAAATAAACACTGTTACAATAATCCCTGCTCTCCTCTCCTGTCTGCCAGCTCTGTCAAAGCAGCAGTGCACAATCAGTCACAGTTTCAGCTTTATTAAAGCACAGTGGGTGAAACTGTGTCTGGTGACTCCCAAATGACTTTTCTGTCTTCCAATTATGTATTCCAGTGGGGACCATATGCATTATAAATTATTCTACTTTTTTTTTGAAGAGTCATAACATTGTGTAATGATTGTAAGCGATATACACTTTGTATCTATTCAAACCATTGAGCATGTACGCCAGGATGGATCTGCTTTTGGACTATTCACAGTGCTCCACAAGAGCATTCAGAAGAAGAGCAAATTGCTAGTCAATGGACACAAAAGGAGTTAAATTAGTTGAGCGTGTCCTGTCTGGTGAGCATTGAACACTTCTGCCACACACAAGAGCAGGGAGATGGGAGAGGAGGAGTGACTGGGATAACCTAATTATGTAGACGCAACTTTATAGAGGCTCAACAAAGGCCAATCAATGATAAGGCAGTGCCAGCAAGTTGCTTTGACACCAGTCAATTGGTTATGTCGGTGTCCAGCTCAGATGGTGCATGCTGGCTCAAAGTTGATTAGATTAAGTATTGATTGGTTTCAGTACAGTTACAGTTACAGTACTTCTCTCACACACTATCTCTCATGCTCTTCTTTCACTTGGAGAGCAGGAAAAATAAAGAGACAGTCTGATGTTATATAAGAGAAGTGCACCAAAGTCAAATGCCTCATCATGAATCAATACTCTTAAACAGAGGTTTTGATCTTATAATGACCCTCAGACACACCTGCTGAGAGGGATAGTGAAATGTGAAGCTGTAACAGCATTACATCAGTTTATTAAGTTAAGAACTGTCAAAAAAATGGAAATTGTATTTAGCTGCTGCTGAAAAACTTTTCGCATCATGTGGAAAAGCTAAATGGATTCACAGTATTAAATCAAAAGCATCTAAATGAGTTGCTCAGAGCCACTGTAAAGCCAGGAGCTATGGAACAGTATTGAATAATAATTCTTTTAATACTTTATAAATACATTTGGTGCAATCTAACAATAGATATTTATACATTATAAATAATCATTATAAATAATTTTTTTAAACAAACAAGCCCAAATCAACACTAAAAAATCACTACAGTAAGAACAATGAAAAATACAAAGTGTTTAAAAAAAACAAAAAAACTGATATTTGAGATGTAAATATCCCAGAAACTACATAGTCTCGGCCAATGAAACTGAACAGGCTTAATGTTGAGCAATATAGACTTCCTCTTTGAACTTTTTGTGCCATGTCCAAATCTGCACTGCAGTTGGTGCATTTTTAGATAATTCTCTCATAAATGCATGCTGCACAGTCTTGTCCGAGTGTGTTCGAGCATACTCTAACACACAAAACGCCTTTTCTTTTCTAGTGAATGGCATTTCTATAGCTAAAATCATAAAAACAAAAAACATTAAACATAAAATTTTGACCTGTTTCTACACATGCTGTTCAAATTTGTGGTCAATTGAACAAGAATTGGCAAAGTTATTAGATTGTGAAATGATATCAAATGTTTTGAAACACTCTTTATTAACTCTCAAGTAATAGATTTGGAGATCCCAAATAACTGAGCTAAAATCTGGAGAGCAGAGTGAGGTAATGCTGAAGAATGTGCAACAATAGTAAACATGATTAACAAAAGGTAAATTATATGGAAATTTATATTGATGCTCTTGTAGTATGTGCCTTTTACCAACTTAGGCTTAGGTTTAAAAAAAAAGTGAAATTTTGTCTTCTCATTAACACAAGTATGAGTGAGTCAATTCAATGGATTAGCTGTTTTTTTTTTGTTTTTTTTCTGTTTTTTTTTTCACTCAGTGATATTCTACACCTTGCTCTGTTCAGTAAATGCAAAGCTCTTGCAGCTGTTGAGTATATGAAGTAGTGGATGTGTATGAAGTATTAAGTAGTAGCGCTGTGCTGATAGCTCGCAGGTTGCAGTTCAATCAGTGACCTGTTATGCCTGCAAAATTTTTACACTCACACAGAATATTATGAGCACAGAATGTTCACTCTTCTACTAAGTTATATTAAGATGACCTAGTATTTCATCATTTAACAATCATATAGGTGTCTATGTTGTTGAGGATAAAAGTATTATTGGGTTTGTATTTATATTACTGCTAATAAAACTGATGCTTTATTAATTTGTTAATGTAACATTTAAGTTAATTGAAAAGACAGCTGAAGTTAAATAATTCCTAATCACAAAGTCAGAATGTGTTCTCAATCCTGAGTTCAGTATATGATGTCATGTCAACATGGCTACACACAGCATTAACAGTAAACAAAGCAGCACTTCTTTACTTTCAATGATTTATACTGTACGTACTTGTGCTTGCTTTAGATCAGTTGACATACATATTATCTTGTTAAATCTATAACACTGATTAAACAGTTGGCTGTTTTGAGGGGGTAAATATACATCACTCATATGACTAGCTGACTAGATTGGTGCTAACTAAAGATGAATATGAAGACATCCATTTTTTTTTTATCCCACTTTATACAACTGTTAGTACTGGTCCAGTAATTTGATTGGTCTAACAGCATTCCGAGAGTGCTTATATTTCCTATAACTGCACTGGGTCATTTCACTGTGTGTATCACTCCACTCATCTGTATTCACCATGTAAAATTCCACTTCCTAGTTTGAAACGGTTACAACAGTCAAGTTAGTGACATCAGTGAACATAGCAAAAAAATATATTTTTCAGGAATATAACTTTTGACAACATAAAAAATCATCAGATGAAGATCAAAAGGAAGAAGGGAAGCCAATTTTACAAGAAGCACCTTTAATGGGAATGAACAAATCACTGTGAGCTAGCTGACCATCTAGCTGACATACTGTCAAGTGAGTGTGACTTCTTTGGGATCTATTTCCATTAACTGAACAAAAATAAACAGAACATTTTTCTGTGTTGTGTCTGAAATGTCAGTTACTCAATAATAATTTCTTGTTGATAGAACTGTTGTAGGGCAGCACGGTAGTGTAGTGGTTAATAGTCACCTCACAGCAAGAAGGTTTTGGGTTAGAGCCCAGTGGCCACCAGGGGCCTTTTTGTGTGGAGTTTGCATGTTCTCTCTGTGTCTGCATGGATTTCCTCCTGGTGCTTCAATTTCCTCCACAGTCCAAAGACATACAGGTTAGGCTAATTAGTGGCTCTAAATTGACTGTAGGTGTGAATGTGAGTGTGAATGGTTGCTTGTCTCGATGTGTCAGCCCTGCGATGATCTGGTGACTTGTCCAGGGTGTACCACGTCTCTCGCCCATAGTCAGCTGGGATAGGGTCCAGCTTGCCCGTGACCCTGCACAGGATAAGCAGCTACATATAATGGATGGATGGAGAACTGTTGTAAGCAATATTGCATTTGCAATTGTGCGGTTATACTGAATATCAACACAGCTGTGATGTGGTGTTGGTAATCACTGCCATGCTGATAGTCAGTATAATCTCACTCTTGCTTTGTGATATTACTTAATTGTAGCTAAAATGCACAAAGGTTAAAAATAATATAATTCCAAATTCTGAGTTCTAACTTTCTTCTATCAAGTCAAATGCAGCATTGTATTATGCATACTGTGTGTTACATAATAAGGGAGTCAAATATTGTGTTTATACACTGAAAACTTCAGGATCTCAGTAGAAAAGAAACAAATACATGATTACAAACAAGATGTCATTATCAGGTACCCAACCCTTGTTTTTCTTGTTTCAAACAAAGCCTTGAACTGTGTGGCAATCACACCCATAGCCAACACAGAGTGTGCATCATGCTAGGAGATCTGAATGTTATTGTGTTCCTGTGGGGAAGCAAACTTGGTGCACCACTTCAGTCACAGCAGAGACATATTACCACATGTCAGCAAAACAGTACTAGACTAATGGCAGAGGTAGGAACAAATGAATCAGCACTATCATGGTAATATAATCTAAAACCCTGCCAAGAATGTTGCATTATTGTTGCATTGTAACCATATCCAGTGTAGTAAATCTATTTAAGTGTGAATATCAGTGGTTTAGTATTAACCCACCAAACAGGAAATGTCCACCAGTTGTTTATGGGATGTTTATAATGTCCCCCATTAGTCCCCATCACAACGTCCTATGGGGGACATTATAGGAATGTTATTGATGTTCATAAGTTCTGGTTTGGTCCTTGTTCGACATTCAGAATGAGACAGAACTTGAACGTTCAGGAAACGTTCTCATTTGGTCCCTTAGAAAATGTTCTCAGGTGGTCCTTCAGAAACATTTTAAGAACGTCCCATTTTCGCAGTTTAAAAATTAATTTGTCTGTTACGTAAGGCATCTTATTTGTCAGTGTTTCACTTGCCTCCTGACAGTACAGTTCATTGCATTGATGGTTCTCACAATTTTCTCAACCCATAAAGGAACATATAATCCTTTCATTTATCGCAAACATTCAAATTAAAAATCACCAAATTTGGACATGGTTTTCAATGGGCAGGAAGCATATGAGAATTATAATCTTCAAACTAACTAGGAACTCCAGCTGTCAGACAAACGTAGTGGAGTACAACATTTGACTCTGAAATGTAGTGGAGTGGAAGTCCATCCATCCATTATCCGTAACCACTTATCCTGTGCAGGGTCATGGGCAAGCCGGAGCATATCCCAGGTGATGATGGGCAAGAGGCAGGGTACACCCTGGATAAGTTGCCAGATCATTGCAGGGCTGCCACACAGAGACAAACAACCATTCACACTCACTACAGGTTAATTTAGAGCCACCAATTAGCCTAACCTGCATGTCTTGGGACTATGGGGGAAACCGGAGCACCCAGAGGAAACCCACACAGACACGGGGAGAACATGCATACTCCACACAGAAAGGCCCCCGTCGGCCGCTGGGCTCGAACCCAGAACCTTCTTGCTGTGAGGCGACTGTGCTAACCACTACACCACCATGCCACCCATGGAGTGGAAGTACAAAATTGAAAAAACATGGAAGCACTGAAATAAAGTACAAATACCTTGAATTTGTACTTAAGTACAGTACTTGAGTAAATGTACATAATTGCATTCCACCATTGATTCATAGGAATAAACAAAATTGTGGAGACAAACCAACAGCTGGACTATGTATTATATGGTAACGTTAAATTATTATCCCTTGTCAGTATTGTGTTGATGGTATTTGACAGATACTTGAAAATAAAAAGGTCATCGCTTACATACAGTACAATTGTCAGTCTAATGCAAGTTGAATGTAAATGAAACTTCATGTAATTGTTGAAACTTAATGTAAATGTAATGAAAAAGAAACCAATATTCTTTCAGCTATTTCTGTTTCTTTTAAATACTTGATAACATTTTTGGGGGTTTTGTTTTCAAGTAGAGTTTTTATTTCGTCCTTGGTTGGTTCAGCAACACACTCCGCCATTTTGTTTTTCTCTACTCACAGTATATGAGCTGATAGCCTCATAGTAGAGTAGCCAATCAGAGTGCACAATTGCTCATATCCAGTGAATGTGGATAGAAAATATTATGTCTGGCACTCGATGACAAATTGTTTGCAGTTGATAACTGCCTGCATCTATTTTCCCTAGGCTTCATCAAATCTTCAGTGTCTTTATTGGCGATTCTCTGACAGGCCTTGTAATGTACCTATTCCTGCTTGTTTTAGGATCTTTTATCTTAACTCTTGCCTTTATTAGGTGATGTTGCTGTTATTGTTGCTAATGTAGTTTAATTTGGGGAAATAACTTACATTTTTTTCCCTAAACTTTTTTTTCCAAGTTATTGTCACTGCAAAATGCCAGTTTAAAGTCACTGGGAAACTCTCAACTGTTGATATCATTTCAGCATTTTAACATTATTTGGTTTTAATTCAAATATCCTTTTCCATTGTATCTGTACAGCCTAAATGGAGACTCAGTCCTCTCTATGGTGCATTCTCATCAGAGACATTTGAATGTCAAGTGTTGCTGATTTCAAAATGCCATTAATTTAGTGCTCTGGGGATGCTAATTACATTTTCATAAGCAGTCCAGCTCTGCGTTGGCACTTGGATGTGCCACCCAGTGCACTGGACAGAATATCTGGAAAAGAGCCACTGAAAAAAATGTGTTGAACGTAACAAAAAATGTGTGTTTCACTGGACTCTTGCCCTTTTGTTAATCTTATGGTGGTAACAACAAAGGGTTGCATTATGAATGAATTAGTTCAATTAATCATGGGAAAGACATGATTAGGGAATTATCTTTGCTGAGGAGAAGAGCTAAGACAACAAGAAATATAAAAAGCACTGGAAACAAAAAAAGCAGACTGACTGACCTTCATTAAAATGGCAGAAATATAGCATAGATTTTATTTTTATGCATTGGGGAACTTGGTAAGCTTCTAAGTTTTTACTGTATGTTGATATAATAACAGACACACACACTAATAAATATATATAGCACCTTTAGTCCTGACTTTGAGGTTAAAGAGATACTCACATCGCTTTAGGTCCGGTAGGAGTTGCATCAGGAAGTGACTCACAAAAAGGAGTGGGTGTTGACATTTGAACAGGTGATATTTTAATATAAATGCAAAATAAATAAAAAACATCAACAGCTTGGCTGTATTTTTATTTACCAAAATAAGGCACCACAAAATAAAACAAAACAAACAAACAAACAAAGAGTCCACAGAACTCGAGCTCTCCTGTTCAATATTCTGGTAGGTTCAGTTCAAGAAGAAAAATCCAGTGTGTGTGTATGTGTTCAGTGTATCAATGTCCATTCAGTTTCTTTGTCCTCAATTCCTATAAACTACTACCCGGGTAGGTGAGGTGTGTGTGTGTGTGTGTGTGTCTTATCTGTTCTCAGAGTGTGAGATTCAGATGATCTGGAGTTGTCAAGGTAGGTTCTGCAGCTGGCCACACTGCATCTCCAACTCTCTCTCTCTCAGAATCGCTGGGCTGGGCTCGCCATCTTAATCATTTCTCTCTATTTCTCGGACAGTAGATCAGACTAGCAAAAAAAAAAAAAAAACAACCTACACAGAAGGTGCATAGTTGTAAGGAACATCATCTGATTCTGTCTCAGCTTCTTAACAGTTTATGATTTTCTTATGAGATCTCATAATTTTCTCAGTTCAAAGCATGAAATATCACCAAAAATCAAGGAAATACATAAACAAACAATAAATGAATTATTATAATTAAAACTATTAGTTTTAACCATAAATGTACTCAATTCATGAATTATCACAACAATAATACTATTTTTAACAGACACATAATGTATGCATCCTTTTTAACCTCTTTCTTATATCATCAATTTTTAACTATTTTAATTCACCGTTTTAATATTTAACCCTAACATCAGATTAATTACAGTTTTATATACTAAATTTCTTAATCAAAAATGAAATATACCACACCTTAACTGGTACTGTTACCCATTACAGTGGCTAATAACACAAAATGAGCAGTTCAAATGGCATTAAAAAATAAATAAACTGCATCATCCCAATGCAAAATGCATGTAGCTTAGCGATTAGCATAAACAATAGAGAAATTAGCATTTCGGCTTAGTGATTAGCATATCGCAGTCGCTATTAGCATGAACATTAACTAGCGATCTTTTTCAAACAATAAACTACGATATAAAGTGCACAAAAGTCAGAAAAAAAAAACCATTGGAAAGCATATTATGGCATATTTTAAGCACCATAGACCAACTTAAACCAAGTTAATAGCACAATAAATGCATTTTTTTTCCTTCTAAGCAGACTGGCTTGAATGTCCGGCTATTGTGTGCTAACTCACCGGAGTCTCAAGCATTTACTCTCACAAAGGGTTTTTTTCTCCTCGGCTCACAGCTTATCAGGATGAAACCTGGATTCGCCTGTGACCACCGGGTCTGCCTGCGGACTTCTCTGCCTTTATCCGTGGCTGTCTGCTACACTTTCCCTTGTGTTTTCTTTCTTTTTTTTTTTTTTCTGCTACCGACTCTCTCGGTACGGTCTGCTCTGCTGCTGTCTGCCTCGTGTCTGAGAGAAAAATGGCATCTGCTCGCAGGTGCAGACTTCACGTGATACCTGACCTAGGTTCATGGGAAAAACAACACTAGCGGGGGGAACACTGCCCCCTACTGGAGGTTTACCGTAAATGTCTAAATGACAAATATAGGATTAGTGACCTGATTTTTCATGCTGGTTATATGTGCATAAGCACTTTTTCACAGAACAATTATTAAAATCTAAGATAAACTTAGGGGCATCAGGGGACAGTGGATCAAGCTTGTGGGAAAGATTAAAAATAATGTCCAGTGCCTTGTCAAAATTTGCCTTTGGGTGTATGTATACGACAGTACACAAGATCTGAGGGAACTCCCTGGGCAGATAGACAGGCCGAAGAGAGATGCACAGCAGTTCAATATCAGGGGTACACAAACTGTCTCTCACCGCCACTGTCCGACACCACTCGTCCCGAATGAGTAGACAGACCCTGCCCCCATGGGTCTTCCTGGTGATTGTAGGGTCCCGGTCAGTCCTAAACACAGAGAAGCCGGGGGCTTCCACCTCGCTGGATGTGATGTTGTCCAACCATGTCTCTGTGATGGCCATGACACAGGTGCTCCGGTACTCATGCAGATAGCGAATATTCGCTGTCAGCTCGTCAGTTTTCGCCTTTAGGGACTGAGCGTTGATGAGCAGAGTGACGGGCAGAGGAAGTTTGTTTTTCAGTCTCCTCAGTCTTCGCCAAATACCCCCTTTAGAGCCTTGTTTACGCTTTGTCCAGGTAGTCCATTTCTTTGAGTTAATTCTGAGATAGTTCGGTATGGAGTTAATTACGTCTGCATGATCTGTAGATATGATCATGCATCAGTAGAAGAAATTCTCTGCTATACTGGATTTCACCCACTATGCCCATAACATGGTCATGGTAGTGTCCATGGGTCAGACAAGTGTTTAAAATCACTATCAGCAGTCCAATCGTACACCAGTAAGCCAAGTCCATGGTTGCTTTCAGTGCAGTGCGGGATTAGAAACATCCATACAAAAAAAACCCCCAAAAGAACAACACAACAACTCCCAGAACAACAATCAAATAACAAACAAAAAAGTACCAAACGCGAGAGGCAGCTGTTTGCTGATCACTCGACCCTCACTTGTCTTCTGACCTTGATCACCATCTCATGTTTTGGCTTTGTTTGCTACCTTAGAGCTGTCTTCCATTGCACATACATTCGTAAGTGCCTGCCTACTCACATGTCCCAGCTGTGGTAGATTCTGCAAATAATGAACTGGTCTCTGCAGTCACCTGAGGGCTTGTCTTATTTTATATATAAATCTCCAAATACATGTAGGTTAGGCTAATTGGTGGCTCTAAATTGACTGTCGGTGTGAATGTGAGTGTGAATGGTTGTTTGTCTCTATGTCTCAGCCCTGTGATGATCTGGCAACTTGTCCAGGGTGTACCCTGCCTCTCACCCATAGTCAGCTGGGATAGGCTCCAG
>JAODVO010000006.1:36819445-36829549 GCA_025400055.1 Notarius lentiginosus
GCGTTCATTTTGTGAATTCACATTTCTGTCTTTGGTAACGGCGTTAGGTTTTGTAAGTGTTGTGGCAATAATACAACAATGCACTGACAGAAAATGTACTTTTAATACTTAAGTATTTTTAAAAGCAAGTACTTTAACTTAAATAAACATTTGACTGTACAACTTTCTTGTATCTTGTATTGTAACAACTTGTATCGGAGTAACATTTGACCAGTGGGATCTGTATTTTGACTTAAGAAATGAAGTTGGGTACTTTGTCCACCTCTGCAAGTCATATTCTTTTTAAGTGAAACCTTTCTTGGTCAATACAAGTCTTATAAAGCTTGGCCAATAAAATTCACTTAAATAGGAGGGTGGATCACACAAAAAGAAAAAAGGACAAAGTGGCACCTGAGTAAAACTTCACTGAGAAGATCATAGATTCTGAAATGATGGATTATTTCCTTCTTCTCTTTCTCTCTCTCCAACACACACACACACGTGATGGTTCTGCCAACCAGAAACCCCTTTCACATGCAAAATCCAATAATTTATAAGCTAAAAACAGCATAGAATAGATAAATTTTCATTCCCACTCTGTCATCCATAACGGTAAAGTAACAGATATCGTGTATTCCCACCTGACTGTATTTAACGGAATGCTAAGCAGCACCAATCATGCGAGACCAGATATGGCGTATATTTCACAAGACAGCAAGGCTATTGTTAACAAACAAACAAACAAACAAACAAACAAACAAACAAACAAACAAACACCCTAGGTAAGACATTAGCTAGTTAGCAACATGGCACAAATTTAACTGCATCACATCTCTGTTAAGAGCACTGTCTTCCATCTCTGAACAGTTAACTTTGTTCAAGCAAAAGCTATTTATCTGCTGACTCGCTCAAGCATGACCCCTCAGACTACACACCCTGCTTTTAAACAGCATTAACCATGCACACCTGCTTTCACTTTCACTTACATGCCTTATTCCACTCCTGATCGTAGCCTTCTGTGAGTTTGTCTTGCATTTTGTGTTTATTTTCCCAGAAGTGTTGCTCACTTTTAACCTCGTGTTTTCATGCCTGGTGTTTTTGTGTTTTGCTTCGACTATAAAAAGGTTTCCACACACAACTTTTATTACAGTATATTATTATAACTTTTATTTCGTTATTAGTTACTGTTGTTGAGGTCATTGTATAACATGAAAAAACAAGCTTTATATATGGTTCGCTCCCATCTGTGGTTTCGGCTATCCACGTTAGATCTTAGAACGCATCCCTTATGGATACAGCGCTCCCATTGTATCTACTGATGTTTTCTTTGCTTGTTGTTGAGTTTGCCATTGGTTGCTTTAAATTGAGGCAGTATAAGTAGTGCCACTGCAATATCACTATGTAGCACTCTCACAACTGAGGGAATGAGGAAATGGGGAGACCGGCTTGACAACTCGAGGTGCACTTTATTTTCCTACTTCACTTTTCAGTGATTTCACTCTGCTCTAGGCATGCATAAACGCACGGCATGGGATTGCTCAGCTCTTTCTCGGGCTACTGGCTTCTCTCTGAAAGAACACAAAAAGACACATTCATGTGCATGTGACTTCACGCTTATTTTCCAAACCGGAAGTCCACCATGTTGGATGATGATAACCAAGATAGCGGAGCTTCACATGTGAGCTGCTGCAACACTTTGTGATTTTCTTTTGATTTCACTGCATTTGAAGAACGACAATGCCTACTTTGTGTGGGGGATATAATAATTGCTGTAATAATGCTACTTGTGACAAAGAGAAACGGTTCTTCAGAATTCCCAAAATAATTAAAAATGGTGACAAAACGGATGAAGGCCTGTCCAGAGAACACCCTGCGTGCGCTGTGGTTCAAAAACATACATCCTAAGGACTTAACTGAGAAAAAAGCTAAAATCACACCCACATGTTTGGTAACCACTTTATATCTGGTAAGAGTTCATTGCTAATTAAAGCTTTTTTCTGCTAATTAAATTGATCTTTAACACGAACACTCTACTTCTCACCTTGCAGGAACACTGGCAAACCTACGTGATAAAACAAATCCAGATTGGGCACCAAACACTCAAATTAGGACACGAAAAGATCAAGACAAAAACTCATCTCGCAGTACCAAGAAGCAACAGCATAAATGAAAGATCTGCCAAGAAAGCTAGATTAGAAGCAGCGCAAACCTTAGTGAGTTTGGATACACAAGGAGAACAATGTGGGTCAACTTTGCCAGGTGAGATATTAGCGATGCCATTCCAGAAACCCAGTAACTTCGTTTTACTTATGCACTTTTTTCTTTGTAGAACGAGAGTTTTCACAATATCAGGGTATTCAATCGCTGGTAAAAAGGCTAAATCCTCTGTATAATTGGATGGCTTCAACATATATTGGTCAAAGCCACAGATTTAAACTTTTTCTCTGAATCTTGACTTGGCAGAGGACTCCAGAGAATCATAACGTTTCGAGAAAGTCGGCGATGCATCACAGTTCTTGTTCACATGAGACGGCATTTTGGATTTGTAGATCATCCAACATGGTGGCGCATAGTTGCACAGGAAGAATAAGTAAAACACCAGTCATCAAACACAAGTGAAACTCATTACGTGTTACCTGCCGGTTCTACCTGGCTCCTTGCCACCCAGAGCAGATGGTCAATCACACCCCTGCTGTCACACACTACATCATTTACATCACCAGGAATGTCACCACCGGTCACAAAATGTAAATCTGATGATTCTGATTCCCACTGGAATCCAGCTTGCACATTCACCCACCAGGAGATAGCAGCGAGGTACGTATATAAGGGCTATACGCCGCACAGAGAGTGAGTACGTCCTCTCGAATGCCTTTATGTTCTGCCAGCAGATACAAGCTCAGACGACACCCTTCCCTGCTGGGAAGACTGCAAAGCTGCTCTCCTGCCCCCTTAAAAAGAGTTTGTCATTGCTGACACCCTGGGATTCTCCAGCACAACTTCTCCACCTTGAACCTCACTCCTCGCACAGACTGACTCGCCTCATGCACTGAACTAAAAATAAAATAAAAAACACGTTTTTTTTTGTAGCTCACACCTGTGTCTGTCACTAGAGAGAGCTACACTGTATAATAATGGAAAATTAATGGCTTCATTGTGAGTGGGAACCGGGTCAGAGAGTCTCATGCACAGCAGTGACGGCACTTAGCACATTTATCCAAATAACTTCTAAGTGTCATGGTACAAGAAAAGCTTTCTGTTGTCTGAGGCCATTATTACCTACATGTCTGTATTTAGAAACAATGGCCGTCTGTTTCACAAACACTCACCTTCTCCACCACCGAGACTCAGGACAGAGGCAAAGTACATGTGAAAACTTCTACAGTATCTAAGGGCTTTCAAAACTAAAAGCTTTTAGAATGGCAAGTTGACGGCCATTCAGCTTAGAGGTGTCACAATATACTACGCCACATACATTTTGATTTGAAAGAGAACATACAGGCCAAAAAAAAACAAAACACAGAACAAGAATCTCCTGCTTTTTCTGCATAGAATCTGGAATGACTGGGGGGAAAAAAAAACAAATAACACTATTTCGCACACAAAGAACACTTGTCATGTACACAAATGTGGGTGTACACACACACACACACACACACACAGCTCTCTGCATCCACTTAGAGGCAGTAGATTAAATTCAGATTAACAGATCTTCCTGAAATTAAATGAATTAGCAAGTAGCAGAATGTGGAACGCTGGCCAGATGACAACAACAGTGAAAATCACATACAGGAGACATAAAATTCAACTTCACTGACTCCATTCTAGTCTTTGTTTTGACTGCCATAATTCTTTGTTTTCAATTCTAATGTTATTTAATATTAAACCATTAGTATAATGAATGATATAGTTATGAATCTTAAAATATTTATTAATGCATTTCCTTATAAATGAGTTTTGCATCCAGGGTTATTTCAAGGCAAGGAATTGTCAAAATTATAAACAACTGCATTTACACTACAGATATGGTATGGAGGACTTTCCCGTGACGTCATCACAACTGTGGATTTGTTTACACCGCCATATTGCCTGGCAAGCTTTGTGTTCGCCGGTGACTGGCACAAGTGTACACGAGTGATTGTAAGCCCAATTCAATAAATGTCTACAGATAAACTGGTAGAAGTTACATCTAAAAGAACAATGCCAGAGACCTATAATGCTTTTGGATGTAATAACAGACGTGAAGATCAGCCTGGTTTTCAAACCCAGAAAGACGAGAAAAATGGCAAGCTGCAGTTATACAGGAAGAAAAACATTCCCGTGTGTGTGGAGAACATTTTATATCAGATTAGTGTGAAAGCTCTCTGCAACATTAAAATGTGTATCTGAATGCGGGCTTTGGAGGAGACATATTTTATTAGACCTAATGCTTGGCAAGACTAGCAGCATGTTTGTTATGTTCTGAAAATGTAGACTTTGCTAAACACCATAAAATATGCTAGATCTAGGCCCTGGCTTGTTTATTACCATCAGAATTCCACATTTGAGATTACCTTTGTCATAATAAGGTATTTTTCTTTATTGGAAATTTCCCATAGCATTCAGGCACGAAATCTGCCTTGAAACTGTACTTTTGTATGCCTTTAGCATCTCTGTTGTATTTAGAAGTCCCGAATACTAAACAGTTCAGGACGTCGTAGTGTCCCAAATCCAGTAGCTGGTTTGCCAAACACTTTTCAAGTGGAATAAATACTTTTGTAGGTAAATTAAGAAGAAGCAGTCTTTATTTTTGTCGCATTCCTCCTCTACATTTGACCCGCGTGCGCATGCACACAGCGCAGTGGGCAGAATAAATAAATAAGTTTATGGGTAAATTATATGGATCCGTGATGCCTGCATGATTCAGCTTTTGGATGTAATGTGATCTGCTGGTATAAAATAAATATTTTTATCATTTCAGAGAGATTGTACTGATTGCAATTCTCTCAACTGTCTTCATTACCTGTTGCGGCTATGATTCTTTGTTTGCCTGGCAATATGGTGGATGCTGAGTGATAAAGAAAAATCTGTGATAACAGTGAAAGTACTCTAGACCAGGGGTTCTCAACCTTTTCTGCTTTAAGGCCCATCTATTCATACTTGTAACGAGTCGGGGCCCATGAAAAAAGTTCCCCAATTATTTTGGCTAATCCCTTCTATTAGAACCTAATAATCTATTTTAAAGTGTATGAATGGAATGCAACATCTCTCCCTGTTACAGACGGGAGCCCAGAAATTAAATAAATGCAATAAAAACTTTTTTTTTCAATGTAGGTATTGCATTTAAAACTGTATGAATGTGCCAGAAGCCAAACCTTGCATGCAGGGCATTCTCACTCAAAAGGGATTAAAGATTTGAAAGGTTATTTTTCATCATTTGTATGTGTAATTATTTGTATTTGTACATGCATGACCCCACCAGCTCTGTTGACCAAGTTACTGTCTTTAAATAAAGTCATTCATTCATTAGGAGTTGGAAAATTATCCATCCTTTGAGTTCCCCGACATCTCAAACTACCTGGTGCTGCAGACATCGTTCTACATGGACAAACAGATGAAAACCTGGAAGAGCATGGAGGTGTACAACTTTTTGTATGTGGCTGGGTTAAAGATTTGGGAATAAAGACAGTACAAAATAACTCCTGTATTTTTTATGCCCGCACAAGTAGGACTTTTTGGGCTTTTTGTATGCATCTTCGCAATGGTTGCTAGGTCACTACAAGTTTTAGTATTGGGTGTAAACAAACCACAGCCACTTGATTCTCAATCCTCCCTGCTCTTCCTTTCCAGGTAAATTATTTACAAAGATCTACAGAAACACCTTTAAAGACCTGGGTATTCCAGGTCCTTCCTTTCCAGGTAAACGGGTATTGTTTACACATTAGTTTACAATATGGCAACCATGGTCAAACAGTAAACAAAAACACATCTGAGGGCTTAAGCATCTCATGAATTTTAAACCATCACAAAATAACAAAAAATTTTGAGAAAAGTCATTTGTGAATTCAAATGAAATAAATCAGAGGAATTTACAAAAGTTTCATGAAGTGATCATTACAAACTTGAGCGTTCTTTGACTTGGCTCCCTTCGATCATAGTGAAAAGTTCAAGAGCCACCTTTCTCATCATATTTTGGTAAAATCCTTTGTTCTTTCACCCTTTTTTATCACTTCACAGAGAGCCTGGAAGAAACTTTTGTCAATTTCATGGTTTGTTTGATTCGAACAGCCCAAGACAACACAAGCATAGAGCATTTTAATGACTCTCAAGGTGCCTTGGTGATCGTAATGCTTTGTAAACAGTAAGCTTAGCTGACCACCCCTTCACATCTTGCATATCTAATGAGGCAGATGTGATGTTGGATGCAACCCAGTAATTGTGCCCTATGAAAAATTAGCTTCAATTTGGAAAAAAAATAAAATAAAATCACGGCCCACTAGATGGCACTGGACCATGGTCCAGTGTTTGAGAAACACTGCTATAATGTATATGTGACAAATAAAGACTTCTAATTGTAAGAATCTAATCAGAATTTGTGTAACCATGTGATTTTTATTGGCAACGAAATACATGAATCAACAGATTTCACTTTTATGAAGTCTGAATCTCAGTCAGCTAGATATGGCATACACAGTACTGACAAAGATACAAGTAAACAATCCTGTTGCCATAGCAACACAATTCTTACCATCTAAATAGATCACATTTCTTAGTGAATCAAAACAAACAAATGCATGTCACATAAAATGATCAATGATCAGGCTTATTTTTACACCCAAATTTGGGCATCCTTACGGTTGTTTCCAACAATTTAGAAGCGATGTATCTATGAGATCCACTAGCCTCGGTATGTCATGTAGAGTGTAGGTGATGAAACAATTTGTACTCAGGGTGTGATATTTGAACCATAGAGTAAGATGGCAGCACCCAGGGACATTGTTTTTCTTTTAAAATAAAATCTGTACACTGTATACAGGTACAAATATGAACAAGTGAACACTCAAACGGGTCTTGTATGGATATTATCTGTCAGTATAAAATAGTTTATTTTTGGATTTTGTTAATCTTTAAAGAAAGGAGGGAAAGAGACAAGCCGGTTTGAATGTAGCACCAAGAGGAGCCAAAGCATTATTGAAGCTTTAGATAATAAGCTGCACAAGAGCCTTAAGCCAATTTGGGAGCTCTGACAGAATAATGCCTATTGGAAGACATTTCCTTGTATGTGTTAGCAGGTGTTTGACAACAGACTGCCTTAATGCTTGTGCAAAAACTACTTCCTGTAGCATTCAGATAGCACGTGTTTGAGGCAATCAATGGGGGTCTGAAAAATAAAAATGAAGAAAAAAAAAGTCTAACCCAGTAACAATATGGTGGTTTCCAAAAACAAAGTCCATAGAATTTAAAGTGTAAAACTTACCCCTTATACAGTATCAGACTAGCACAGAGATGCGTACGTCAATAAACGTTTGGTCAAAATGGATGATCATGAGGAGTGGTATTATTAAAAACATGCTATTATTATTATTATTATTATTATTATTATTATTATTATTATTATTATTATTAAATAAACAGAATTGAAAACCTACACAGATCAGCCATAACATTATGAACACTGACAGGTGAAGTGAATAACATTCACTATCTCAATACAGTGGCACCTGTCAAGGGGTGGGATATAATAGACAGCAAGAGAACAGTCAGTTCTTGAAGTTGATGTGTTGGAAACAGGAAAAATGGGCAAGCATAAGGATCTGAGCGACTTGGTCAATGGCCAAATTGTGATGGCTAGATGACTGGGTCTGAGCATCTTTAAAATGGCCCACCTTGTGGGGTGTTCCTGGTATGCAGTGGCTAGTACCTACCAAAAGTGATCAAAGGAAGGACAACCAGTGAACCGGCGACAGGGTCATGGGTGTCAAAGGCTCATTGATTCACATGGGGTACAAAGGCTAGTAGGTTCAATCCTACAGAAGAGCTACTGCAGCACAACCTGCAGAAAAAAGTTAATGCTGACACCATTCTATTTTAGCCAGCATTAACTTTTTTGACAGGATTAACTTTTATGAGGGCAGGTCTGAATGCAAGCTTCAAAGAGAATAAGTGAAAGTAAGCACTGAACTCACATTTTTCATGTCATTCTAAATATTGTTGAATTCACGACAAATTGATTAATTTAATGCAATAATGGTATTTTCTCATTCTGATCCTGTCTATTATAACTCAGTCACTATTTTTAGTGAATATTTTTGTTATAACTTATAATAATAACAATAATAAAAAAATATGTGTCCAGTAAGCCTAATTTAAAAATCTGGAAAAGCCAAAATTACCAAAATGGATATACTGACTTTACGAATGAAACCCTTCAAATATTCATAACCAGAACTGTCATGATGCAAGAAGTGGTAAATTTGATTAGTTGAGCAGGTTTCCAGATTTCTCAGCTGAAAAATCTCTTTAAGCTTTGTGAACTGTGACTCCACTGATGGAATTTAAGCATGCACTTATCCATAATGTCCTTTTGTCAGCACTGCAAATCAATGCTGCCACTTCCTATAGAATCAAACTATTTCCTCTACTACTAGTGATGCATACAAATGTGTAGTCTCACACAAAGTCTTGGCACTGTCATGATGAATATAAGCCTGCCACATCTAAACGATAGCAAGTGAAGGCAAGAGAAAGAAGACAAGAGAAAAGATGGAGTCAAGAAAGTGAGAAAAGCGAAGATGTTGGGAGAAACACTTGTTGAAACTGGGTGAGTTCCTCAGACAAATTAACGAATTCCTCAGACAAAATGAGGAATTCATTAATTTGAGTTCCTGAAACAAATTAATGAATTAGAGTAATAAAATAAGATGTTATTGTGTGCTCGGGGATCATGGTATATGTCAGTATGTAGATGTGCATCTGCATGTGCATGAGCATGTAGGAGTGGCATCAGTTCACAGGCAAATTTATAAAGGAAATAATTGTTTTCCAGATTTTCAAAAAAAATACTCAAATTGTTTTTTTGTTGTTGTTGTTGTTTTAAAGATGCTGTCATTTTTTTTATGTAAACCGTGTTCTGTAATTAATTGAGTCCATAATGATGTACTGAGTTTATGTCTAGTTTTCCAGTTCATGAGTATTGTTTTCTTGATGATAGCAAGGGTGACTAAAACTAATTTTGTGTTCTGATATTGTGTGTCAAGAGTTGTTAGATCTCTAAGTAGGCAAAGCTTTTATTGCATTTTTGAAAATATCCAACTTTTCTGGAAATCGGGTTAGAAAAATCATTGCCATGACTTGGTGGCAGCTGTCTGTATGTGCAAGCATTAATGAAGCTCAGTCACTCTATATTGTTGTTAAAACAGGCAGCTGTCAAGAAATCAAGTAACCAGAAAGAGTTCTTTAAATACACTTCATTAATGGCATGGAAACAGGAAGAAAGTGTGTTAGAGTTTAGGTTAGTGTGAGCAAAGGTTGGTTTGAGATCGGGAAGGAGAACAGAGGCTCCTGAATCAGCAATAAACCTGCTCATTCATGCAATTATCCAATCAGCTAATCATGTGGTTGCAGAGCAATGCACATAATCATGCTCATACAGGACAAGAGTCAAGAGTTTCTGTTCATACTCACATCATACATCAGGGAAAATGTGGTCACACTGACTCCATGCCAGAAGGTCTATTTTGAGTATTTCAGAAATGCCTGGTTTCCTGGGATTTTCAGACCCAACAAAACTTTACAGTACATAGAGAATGCTGTGGAAAACAAACTAAATCCAGTGAGCAACAGTTCTGCAGCCAGCAATGCCTTGTTGATCAGAGAAATGAATGGTCAGACTGATTCCAGCTGATTGGACAGTTATTGTAACTTAAATAACAACTTTTTACAACCATGGTGAGTGGAAAAGCAAATCAGAACCAATAAAACGACAAACCTTATGAAAAAGACCATATCATGGTCCACTCCTGGAACCTGAGGATGAAATGACCATAGGCTCAGCAAAAAAGAAAGAAAGAAATATACTATATTGCCAAAAGTATTCGCTCACCTGCCTTGACTCACATATGAGCTTAAGTGACATCCCATTCCTAA
>JAODVO010000006.1:36873813-36888979 GCA_025400055.1 Notarius lentiginosus
AAATGTTTGTAAAAACAGTCTGCATGCCTAGGTGCTTGATTTTATACACCTGTGGCCATGGAAGTGATTGGAACACCTGATTCTGATAATTTGGATGGGTGAGCAAATACCTTTGGCAATATAGTGTAAGTTCTGACATAAAATATAAAAGCTCTGAACTTTTAAAATGATGAAAGCTTATCAGATGAAGATGAAAAGGAAGAAGGGAAGCCAAGTTCACCAGATGTAATTTTAACAGGAAAGTACCATCGACCGTAGACATGGACAGCCAAGTCCATCTCTAAAAAGATGATGGACAACCTATCATCTCTAAAAAGTGAAGCCACCACAAGTCTAGTACCCCTGATGGCTAGCTGTATTACAATTTTTAGCACCACCTATCCCCATGAGTTTCAATAACAAAACAGCCTTTTTTTCCCCATGTCACTTTTTTCATCTAAACTGTCTTTCCATCTACAGTGTCTAATTTGAACAGTTAGTTTTCCCAATGATATTATCTCCACATTTTTAATTTTCCCCTCAGAAATTAGTATTTTAAGTCATTATCGTACAAAGACTTGGATACACCATAGCATAAGAAGGTGTGGATACACTGTATGAAGTGATTTAAATGATTGACAGCCTTGGCTGAGCAAGCTCGGGTGCAGCGCCTGCATCGCACCCTGTCTGTTCATCACATTTACCTATATATTTGAACTTTTCTGGACACATGCACATAAACAAACTGTTCACAATTTCTGTTCAATACTTTGAAACATTGAGAGGTTTCATTGGAAAAGGCCAGTTTAATCATACTCGCTAACTATCCATATAGCAACCTTGATAGCTATATTATTTCAGTATTAACAACATTAAACCAGCTATTGAAATCTACACAAAAGCCATTTGTTCATCAGTGAACACATACAATACCAATAACATTATGATGGATCTTATAAGTAGGTTAGTTCATTTACAGTGTACTTGGAATAGCCATGTGCCCCAAATAATGAGTTATTAACTCACTGGTATGATGAATGGGTCATGATACTTACATCAATGGCAATTAATTTCCAGTTCATGCAATAAATGTCCTTCCTAGATGCATCTGTATTAATGAAATATCTTCAGTTGAAACTATTAAGCTCTAAGCTCTCTGGATAGATGCAATGAAGAGAATTTGAGAATGTGCCCATATTTGTCTGATTGTCTGGCTCTAAATTTGACAACATGATGGAGGTATTTTGGCATCATTACTATAGAAGTGGAGGCAATGGAGCCAGGCCATCCATGTTTTCTAAAGTTGATGGAAAGTACACATCATTGTGAGTTAGCTTGCCAGCTACCCCACAGGCTATCAGTCAGTGACTATGGCTTCTTCAGGATCTTTTTCCATTCATGGAGCAAATATAAACAAATTATTAGGCCATATTGTGTCTGAAATGTCACTTACTTGATATGAATTTCTTATTTATAAAACTGGTGCATAAAAGTAATGTTATATTCTTCATTTGGCATTGGGTAGGCTAAGGATAATGAGACATGAGACTGAGTAGTATTTTGTGTTTCACTTCTCTGGTAGTGGGCATGTGCCGTCCTTGACCACCATACAGTGGAGTAGTAAGGCATCTCTTTCCCTCCACTAGCCTGGGGTGGCGCCATGAGCAAGCACTCGCAACCTCTCACTCCCTCTGGTCAGGGTTATGACCAAAGACTGGACTTGACAGACTACACGTAGGAAACCACCATCTGGTGGTTCAATGGGCAGGAAGGCAGACCCAGCAAAGCATTTGTGGAGCGCAATCAGAGCACAATGCAGCATGTCGAACACTGTTAGCCATACACTGCATCCCAACCTAGCTCCAGCTGTCTTGATTCTGTCTTGCCTCTGGACCCAGTTAATTTGGGATGAGAGAGTGAAGCTGACGGCTGCGTAACTCTTCCTCACTCTAATCCAAGTCACCCGCAAGTCATGACTTCAAATTCAAGTCCTGTGGCGATGGCCAAGAGGTGAAACACTGGAAGCTGTAGTCACGAACCTGCACACAGGCAGCCCAGGGCATAGGGTCACTCTCTGCTGGAATGAAGCAGCAGTGGAATTTAGCAACCTCTGGGGTGTCTGAGCAGTCCTGTTTAGGAATTGCTCTGCTCACCTCCATGGAGGAAGGGGCTATAACCAGTGCCCCAAACATAGCCTGCTTCACCTCACACTAGCCAGCACACTGCAGTTGGTGGGAATCCCACTCAGCAGTCAAAATACAACAAATAAGATGATGAATAGGAAAGTGAAGGTACTCAACTTTGGCACAAGGAATGTGTGCACTCTACTGGGGGTTGGACTTCCTAGCATTAACACTCTTCTGTAGAAAGCCAAAGCCAGATAGACTGATCATGTTGTCAGGATGCCAGACAGTTGACTGCCCAAACAGTTGTTATATGGAGAGCTGTGCCAAGGCAAGCATTCATCTGGGGGGCAAAAGAAATGCTTTCGGGACAATCTCAAAGTGTCCCTCAGGGCCCTAGAGGTCAATCTCGGCTCCTGGGAGTCACTTGCTCAGGGTCGTCTAGCATGGTGAGCAGGGCTCACCAGTGGTGCTCATGCAGTAGAGATGGAGTGCATTGCTGAGGCCCAGAGGAAACGAGCTGCATGGAAGGCTCAAACTATCGCCACCCCACTACAGCACCTACCTACACATGCCCGACATGTGGGCATACCTTCAAAGCCTGGATTGGCCTCATCAGTCATCTCTGGACCCACAAATGTCACCCACCTAGTCATCTTCAACCCCAAAGTATGAACATCATCATCATCAGTATTTTGTGTGGGCAGATTTTTTTTTTCCTTTTTTTTTGCCAAGAACCCTGGAATCAGCATAACAACAACTGAAGGTAACACAAAGGTGATAGTATCTGAAAGGGATAAATTTAGGTGGTCAATACACAACATATCCCTCCCCCTTACTTTTGAGGTTCCCTTAACAAAAGTAAAACATTTCATTGCCTCAGTATTTTCTTTATTTTATTTCTGTTAACTGTGCACATATTAACATCTCTTAATTTGCAAAATGTTTCCACAATAGAACTTTTGCCTGAACTAGGGAAAGAGGGTAGACTACCTCATTTCCCAGTCTAAACCCTGGGGATTATTCTGCCCCAACTTCATAGGTGAGTCTCTAGACTATAGTGATGGACTATCTGGTGGCTATCTGTCTCTTTTGGGATAAGTATGACCTGTGGGTAAGTCAGTCACATTGTCTCTTGCTGAGGACAATATGGGTCCTGGTATGGGCCTAATGATGCCTTAGATGGGCACCTGAGCTAGTGTAGGTGTGCCTGGAATGGTGTCCATTCCTGGAGTTTGCTTCTGGGGTTCTTCTGGTGAGGGGTACTGTTCTGGGTCACCTTCCAGCTCTGAAACAGGAGATGTTGGCTGAGGAGATGAGTCATCATTGAAGCCAGAAGTGTGGAGCAGCTGATCAATTTGTCTTCTCCAGATGAGATGGTTGCTGGTTTATACTGTGTATGGTACAGGACCTGTTTTTGCCACAACCATTGTGGGTATCCACCTTTCCCCTTTGGTATAGTTCCAGGTGAGAATTCTGTCTCCTGCTGTGAAGCTCTGTAACCTAGCTTTTACCCATCTCTCCACCTGAGCTGAAGGTGAAGTGTGCACAATCTCTCCTGTCTATAGAGGTCTCAGGAGGTCAAGATGAGTGGAAAGTTGTCTCTTGAACAGGGCCAAGGCAGGAGACAGCTTTGTTGTAGCATGAGGTGTATTACGGTATGACAAAAGGACATGACCACAACCTCAGGCCATTTGCTATGAGCATTGACTACAGTTAAAAATATGTGGTTCTCCAACAATCTAGCAAAGTCTCTGTGGATTCTTTGCCATGGTTCTTCAGGCCAGTCCCATGGATGTAATGGAGCCAACTGTGGGAGGTTTCTCAATTTCTGGCAGGCAGAACATGACTTTGCTTTCTTCTCTATCGATGCATCCAGGCCTGCCCACTAGAATTAGCTACATCCATTTTGTTTTTCATTCACACCACACAGTGTCCAAGGTGGAGCTTGTCAAGTAATTTTTTTTTTCTTGGTGGCAATGGAACAGTAATTTGATGGCCTCATAATAGACATCCAGATTGGACTGAAAGCTCAGTCCCTCTCACAAGGTAAGGCTTTAAGCTCAGTATCATCTCTCCTCTCCTCCCACTTTTGCTGATGTCCATAACCTCAGATGAAACTCGATCAGTGTGTGTGAGTTTCTTTCCATGAGTCGAGGTTACTGGAGCAACAGGAACTTCCTTGAAGTAGAAGATCTCTGCTTGTGTTGGCTCAGTGTGCATGACAGGTCACAGGAGCCTGAAAAGCCTGTCCTCATTTACATGCTGGTCAGCTTTCCTATACTTGATGTCATGCTGGTGTACAGGCAATAAGAGAGCTCATTGCTGCACACGACTGGCAGCCAGTGACGGAATGCCAGTATGAGGACCAAAGATAGAGGTGAGTGATTGATGATCCATCAGTAGTGCAAATTTTCTGCTGAAGAGATATAAAAGGAATTTGTTCACTCCAGACACAATAGCCAGTGCTTCATGCTCAATCTGTGCATATCTGCTTCTGTCTTGCTCAGTCATTGATGCAAAGGCGATTGGTCTCTCTTCCCCTGATAGCAGGATGCGTGACACTGCCACACGCATACCATAAGGTGAGGCATCACATGCCAACTGAAATGGTAGTGTGGGGTTAAAGTGGGTGAGAGCTTAAGATTTAGAGAGGGCCATTTTGACTTCTTTGAAAGCTGATTCACATTTATCTGTCCAGTTCTATGTCCTGATTTTGTTTAAAAAGCTCATGCAGTGGCTTAAGCTTATTGGGCAAATTAGGTATGAACTTTGCATAGTATGTAAGCAGACCAAGGCATGATCTCAGCTGACTCACATTCTTCAGGGATGGCACCTCCAGAATAGCTTTCACCTTTGATGGTGCCTTGTGGAGTCCTGTATTGTTAATTACATGCCCTAGGTATTCAACCGAAGATTTGAAAAACTCAAACTCAGACTGAATTCTCCAGTCTTTGTAGTGTTGCATCCAGGTTCCTTAAGTGTGACTGTTTATCTGGTCCTGTGAAAAGCAGGTCATCCAAATAGCACTGGACCTCTATTAGTCCACTTAGAATTTGGTCCATTACTCTTTGGAAAAGTGCTGGAGCAAAAGTAATTTGAAAATGGAGCCTCTGGTGCCTGTACCACTCTTTGTGCATTACTATAGTCAACAGTAAATATGACTCTGGATCCATATGCATCTGAAGATATGCTTGACATAAGTCTATCTTACTAAACTTCTGTCCTCCAGCCAAACCTGAAAAAAGTCATCAATGAAAGGTAAAGGGTACTATTCTCCAGTCAAGACAGGGTTCACAGTGACTTTACAATCACTGCAGATCCTTAGACCCCCCATCCTTTTTCATGACTGGAACAATTGGGGTAGCTCGTTCACTTGTTATCACTGGTTCCAATACTCCACTCTTCACTAATCTGTCTAATTTGGCCTATACCTTGGGTTTGATGGCATACAGAACAGGTCTAGCTTTTAGACATTGTGCTGTGCTTCTTGGTTCAGCTGTCAGCTTAACCATAATATACTTCATGCTGCCAAGCTCTCCATTAAAAATTGTGGAATATTTCTCCAAGAACTCCTGTGGGGGGTCTGTTTCTCCATCATTGACTAGGAACACTTCTTGCCAATTCAGTCTGAGTTTTTCCCCAGCCATCTATGGCCTAACAGGGCTGGATGGTTTTCTTTAATGATGTACAGTACAGTGGAAGAATCATTTTCTGTTTGTTGTGTTCCATTGTTACATCCACAACTCCTAACACTGGAACAGCTTCACCAGTATGGGTCATTAATCTCAATATGGTCACTTGCACAGCTTTTCTTTATAAACAGCTTCTGATACCATGGATGTACCTGTATCCACTCGCATCTGCATTGCTTGGTTCTCCAACAGTGGTGTGACCCAGTATCCATCATCAGAGTCCCTGATAGACAGAACACACACTGTCACTATCACTTTCACAGTCACTCTGGTCATCCAGAGCAAGTGCCCTCATATTCACATGTTTCTTTTTCTGTCTCTGGAAGCCACTTTTCTTCATTTCACTGTGCTGTTTATGTGTGTGGGTCTTTTTATTTTTACAGGCACATTCAATATGACATTGCTTACCACAGTTTCTGCAGTCTATGTCCCTGCACCAGAACTCTGATGCCTGGTGCCCTGTTTTCCCATATTGGTAGCAGAGCTTGTCAGCTGCTGCCTTATTCTTGGGCTGTAAAGACAATTGATGCACTTGGGTTGATGCACTTAGTTGCTGTGCTTCTCAGGCAGCCATCTCCATTGATGCACTTATCTCTATGGCCTTTTAAGTGTCAGGTCAGCTTCAGAAATTAGTCGTTTCTAAATGGACACTACATAGACCATACTGCAATCTTTCACATATGGTGTCATTGAATGCCTGTCCAAATTCACAGTGTTCAGATAATTATTTTAGCGTGGCTATGAACTGTAAAACACCCTCTTCCTGGTTCTTTTTATGGAATCTGAATTGCTGTGATAATCATTTGGTTTTGGGAAATAGTGATTTCCCAATATTTTCACTATATCCTCACCAGACATTCCCCCTAGCTTGTCAGGTTGCACTAGACTATGCAGTAAGTTGAATGTTTTTGCTCCCATAACACTCAAGAATGCTGGCATCAAAACAGCTCCTTTAATGTTGATAAGGAGGGCAAAATACTTAAACATCTCAGTGTATGCCCTCTATTGTTCTGTTTTCTTCAAATGGTCCTATATTTCCAAACAGTGCAGCCATTTTCATGAAATATTTGTTATTTTCCTTTAATTTCAGTGATTATTTGTGCTAAATGCCTATGTTCACGTTTAGCTAGTTGTCTTTCTCTCTTGTGTTTGTTTCGTTTGACTTACTGTCCTAATGGCCTTTTTGTTGCCATTGGGTCTACTCCTTTTTAATTTCAGATCCCTTTTACCACGGAGATATCTCCCTCTCACAGAGCAGTGCTGTCCTCTGTTCCAGTGCTGTCTTATCTACACTGCAGTAGCTAGCTCCTAGCTATGCTAATTTATCCACTGCCTTGTGCTGTACACCCGCAAGAAAAAAAAAAATTGAACTTTCCACCTTTTATACACAAAGCGGGAATGTACCTCATTGGAAGTTTTGTTATGTACTCCATTTAGTCTTGGGCAGGTGAAGAATGATGTTACATGAGACCAAGGAGTATTTCGCATTTGGACAGATGTATATATTTTGCCAAGAACCCCAGAATCAGGAAAACAATAACTGAAGGTCACATAAAAGTGACAGCATTTGAAAAGGGACAAACTTATGTTGTCAATACACAACAAGCAATATAACACATGCAATTGTACTGTTATACTGAATATCAGCACAGGTGTGATTTCCTGCAGCACTAAGTCTGCAGCCTTGTCCCTGCGGCTGAATCACAGTTTTGCTCATGCAATACTGCTTAAATGAATAATGAGATGCTCTAGTTCTACTTCCTTTCATTTTGGAACAACAGTGGCAGTTTCCTTCCATTTTAATGTAGTTTTTCTCCCTGACTTGGAAATAAGCAAAGCCATCACCTCAGGGCCAAGTGCTCATGTGTGCAGCCTATAAAAGACACACATTATGTTATGTTTGTCCTCTTTCCTATTCCTGTCAATTAAGTGGATTCAAGCTGCTGAGTATAGTCTTGTAATCCTTTAACTTTTAAGCTAATTTTGTTAATGTTAAAATCTGTACCATCAAACAGAGTGTGCTGATGCAGATGATGGTACTTCTAATATTTGATTTTTGCTGTTCTTGTGAAGAACAAGACATATGGCATATTTTGGAGTTTGGCATATAGCAGAATGGGTACTATGTGGCTAGAATGTTATTATTTGCAATTCCACTCATGAAATTAATTATGTTCACCATGTACTGTTCTCAATGTCAGCTGAATGACCCACACCTGTCAGCTTTGTGATAAAGATAGGTGTCTATGGCAGCTAACATGTGACGAAGTACACGTGTGTCTAATTACTGGCTGTTCATTAACATGTGTCTCTGTGTGTCTTTCAGATAGTCAGTAATGGGAGAGAGAGAACTGTGTCAACCCGGCATGCATGTTGGTGTGTATAGTGTGCCTGTGGTAGTATAAGTCACTGAAAAGTGTTAATACAATTCAAGCATACCTCGAATTTTAGCACCTGTCTCCAGTTCCTCACTGCCCACTCTGATAAAGTTGCTACACTAGTGCCAAAACCCAGCACTTGAGGAACAAACACTGCCATGAAGTGCACACCAGTCAGGGAGCTCCTCCAGACCCTCACCACTGACCTCCAACACCAGTACCAAGAGCTGCTTGCACTGTCCAACAAGCAGGAGTAGCGCTTCCAGGCCCTGTGAAAGGCCCAGGTGAAGGATTGACAGGTAAGACGGTGCTTGATCCAATTCATGGGAACTCTAGCAGTTGCTCCTGTGGCCAGTGTTCCTGTGCAGCTGGTCAAGATGGGACCGTAGGATGACACAGAAATCTTCCTCAAGCTCTTTGAGTACATCAGGGAGGCAAGCTTGTGGTCAACCTCACAGTGGGTGGCACACCTACTGCTGCTCCTATTAGGGGAAGCACAACTTGTGGCCCAGCAGCTCCCAGTCACCAGCATGATGGAGTACCTGGACCTGAAGAAGGCTATACTGCAACAATTCAGCTGTGGCCCAGAAGAACATTGCCAGTGGTTCTGTGCACTGGCCTACAGTGAAGTCGGATGTCTGTTCATGCAGCAGCTCCGAGACCCTTGTCAACAGTGGTTGCAGGCAGGTGAATGAGACATGGAGGATGTCATTGACTGCATCACGCTGGAGCAGTTTGTCACCCAACTGCTGAGTAGGACCTCAACGTGGATCTAGTGTCACCATGTGGCATCACTGGAGGAGATTGTCTGACTGGCAGAGCCAGCCACTTGATGGCATTTCTGGGAGCAGGTGCTCTCACAGCTTCTCACCCTCTCTCTCATTCACTTTCTCTTTCTCCCATTCCCTCTACCTTCCTTCCACTCTCTTCTCATCCCTCCCCTACCCCAGTCCTGCAGAAATGAGGGCCAATTCCCCCGAAACCTGCTCCCCACACTTGTGTCTGTCCTTGTGTTTCTCCTCTCCCTTCTCCTTCTGTGTCTGTGCTGTGATTAAGCCCCTATCTCTCTCCACAGATGGACTCATCCATGCCCATCCGAACCGGGAGCAAGCCTGGGTAGGTCTGTTGATACAGGCAGGCTGGGACTTCCTGGAATCAGCACTTCTGCAAGGAGACAGGGCTACCAATTTACATTTGTGATGCACTGCAGGCTTGCCCTGATTGAGTGGGAATGTACAGAGTCCCTATGAGTATTTAAGGGGGTACACATTGGGCTTTAGTGGATTCTGGTTATAATCAGACCTCCATGCATCAAACCCTGATTCAGTGCAGGGCACTGGGAAATGCATGATTATTAAAGCCAGTCACTATACAATTCTGGGGAGAAAAGCAAAGTGTGGAGGTGGCAGTTAGTCCGAACCTCACCCATCTATGCACCCCGGGAACAGATTGGCTGGGGTTTAAAATGTTAATAAAACAGTTAGTCATGGGTGGGTCCTGCAGTCGTACATCACAGGGGAACCCTGTCACAATGTTACCTGGGGAGGTCGTCTCAGGGCCATCCACATCAGCTCCACGTCATGATGACATGGAGAGTGGGGAGGGCCCCACCCTCTTCTCTCTCTGGAGAAGGCCCCACCCTCTTCTCTCTCTGGGGAATCCCTCAGGGGATTTCCCCTTGGAACAGATGTGTGACAAGTCTCTGAGGCACACTTTTGACCAAGTGAAAGTAATTGATGGCCAACTCCTCTAGCCTAATATTGCACTTTCCTTTCTGTATTTTTGTATTATTAAGGATAGGCTATATCAAGTGATGCAGGACACTCAAACTAAGTAAGAGATGACACAGTTGTTGGTCCTGAATTGCCTATTGGCCAGGGATTCATGCCAATGTCTCCAGGTGGTCTGCAGGTTGTTGTGAATGTCAGCTGGTAAACCCAGCAGCCATGCCAAAAGTGTCATTGCACCCATTATCATTAATTGAGATCCCTTTCAAAAGAATGGGCATGAATCTCATCGGGCCACTAGATCAATCCGCACATGGGTATCACTTTGCGTTAATTATAGTGGATTATGCAACACGATACCCGGAAGCAGTGCCGCTTCACAATATCTCTGTACATAGTGTTGCAGAGGCACTCTTCTGCATTATCTCCCAAGTTGGGATTCCAAAAGAAGTCCTGACTGATCAAGGCATTACATTGATGTCATTCATACTATGCAAATTTTATGAATTATTGGGGATTAAATCGATTCATACTACTGTTTATCATCCACAAACGAATGGGCTGGTCACACGATTTAACCAAACACTTAAAAACATGATTCATAAGTTTGTTCATGGGGATGCTAAGAACTGTGATTGCTGGCTAGACCCACTGTTGTTCGAATTGTGCAAGGTCCTGCAAGCCTCCACTGGGAATTCCCCATTTGAATTACTGTAAGGGTGTAAGCCCTGTGGTGTCTTAGACATCATGAGAGAAAACTGGGAGGAGGGCTTTCTCAAAGCAAAATTAAATTCAGTATATTCTTGACCTGGGAGCAAAACTCCATGCACTGAGTCACATAACCTATGAGAATTTCCTACAGGCCCAAGAACATCAATCTCACTTGTACAGCAGAGGGACACGGTTAAGGGAATTTGCATGGGGAGATAAAGTGCTCATTTTACTGCCCACGCCAAGCTCAAAATTACTCACCAAGTGGAAAGGGCCCTTTGAGGTCAAATGGCAAATTGGGGAAGTCGACTATGAGGTAAAATGACTTGTGGATGAAACATTCCCAAGATCGATGAGTCCGTCCGGTTCTGTGTGGACTATAGGAAATTCAACGCAGTGTCTAAATTTGATGTATATCTGATGCCTTGCATTGATGAACTGCTTGATCAGTTAGGCACAGCTTGTTTTTATTCAACACTGGATTTAACAAAGGGATATTGGCAGATCACCTTGACTCCATTATCCAGTGAGAAAATGGCCTTTTCCACTCCATTTGGTTTATACTAATTTGTCACCCTATCTTTCAAATTGTTTGGGGCCCCAGCTGTTTCAGCATCTTATGGGCTGAATCCTCTGTCCCCACAATGCATATGCCACTGATGATTTGGATGGCATAATTATTTATAGTCATGATTGGCAGTGGCATTTACAACAGCTCAGGGCTGTCCTGAGGTCACTGAGGCATATGGAGCTCACAGCAAACCTGAAAGTCTACAATTGGGCAAGTGGAAGTATGGTAACTGGGCTTCCACTTGGGTCATGGGCAGATGTATCCCCAAATTGAAAAGACTGCAGCAATTGCAGCCTGCCCAAGACCTAAGACCAAATAGAGGGTGAGGCAGTTCCTTGGGAAGGCTATTATAGGCTGTTCATGCTTAATTATTCAGACATCATCAGCCCGCTGACTGACCTCACAAATAAGGGGGCACCAGATCCAGTCCAGTGGATGGAGCCATGTGAATGGGCTTTTGCTCAGGTAAAAGTGGTTTTGTGTGGGGGCCTGCTTTGCATTTTTCTGACTTTTCTCTCTCTTTTGTTTTACAGACCAACTCGTTGTACAGAGGGCTGAGGGCCATTTTGTCCCAGGTGGTGGAGGGGGAGGAGCATCCAGTGCTGTACATCAGCTGCAAGCTCTCCATGAGAGAGTCAAAGTACAGCACAATAGGAAAGGAGTATCTTGCCATCAAGTAGGTGTTCCTCACTCTCCGGTACTACCTGCTAGGATGCCCATTCACTCTCTGTTCTGACCATGCCCCGCTCCATTGGCTCTACTGCATGAAGGATGCTAATGTGTGGATCATTCATTGGCATCTGGCCCTTCAGCCCTTTAAATTTGAGGTGGTCCACAGGCCGGGGGTGCAGATGGTGGTGGTGGATTACCTCTCCTCATCTTCAGGTTGGATGGCTCCCTGGCCTGAGTTGGGCAGTGGGCGTCTGTGGCAACGAAGGTGTGGTCAAGTCTCAGCTGTGAACACCACGGAGTCAGGTTGAACCAGCAGGTAATATGTGACAAGCAGCTGTGTCTAATTACTGGCTGTCTATTAATGTGTGACTCTGTGTGTCTTTCAGATAGCCAGTAACAGGCGAGAAAGAGAGCTGTGTCACCCCATCGTGCGTATTTGTGTGTACAGTGTGGCTAAAGCATATCTTGAATTGCAGTACCTGTCTCCAGTTCCTCATTTCCCACTCTCATAAAGTTGTTACATTGTCACTAGTAGCACACAAGCACCTTGAAGTGTTGGTGCAGGGCATGATTTTTTTTTTTTTCTCTGAAATGAATGGAATTGTAAAAGCTGCTTCCCAAGGCTGGAGAAAGGTGTGAAAATAATGAAACTTGATGGAAGTTGAGAAAATGATGTCAGAGTATTAATGTACTCTGAGTATTCATGTACTCTGAGAAAGAATCCTAGAAATGAAATCTATATGGGAGCGACTTCAGCATTCTGGACAGCCACTCTTGTGTTTGGAACTGCAAAGAGATCCCACACTATGACCTAAATTTGGTGCAAAGTAATTTAACCAATGGAAGATGTAAAGCAGGTATAAAGTGGCTTTTGGTTAAGATGTTTTTTTTTCTTTCTTTAATACAATGGAGACAACAGTTCAAATGTCACACTGTAGTCAGTCTAGCATTCTGATGGTGCAGAAACCTGTCAATCAGTGTGCTGAGGACAGCCTTTGTACAGTGAGGGGTCTCCACTGAAGAGTCTCCTTATTACATTAAATGGCAATTATTATGGTGTCATTATGTTAACTCCAACTTAAAACTAAGAGGATGGTCTCTTGTGACAACCTTGATATGAGGCCTTAATCTAGAACAAAAGCTATGTAACGATGGTTCTGTGACTGAATGTTATTAAAATTGTAATCAAATGGCAGATAAAAGAGCAGATGAATGTCCTTAACTTAAGCTTTTGGTTTAACAGAATAGGCAACCATTCTCTAAGATTAAATCAGCAAAATCAATGTGCATACGTTGAGAATTTCTGTTTTATCAAAATTCAGGAAAAGAGAGTTATGATTTATCCAAGCTTTCATGTATTTAAAATAGATGTCTATTTTGCATAGCTATGCTGCTAAATCTGTCCAAACTGACATGTATAATTGTATATCATTAACATAGAAGTGAAGCACAACATTTTGCTTGCTGATTACATGTCCAATTAAGGGGGACCAATAAGTTATGAATTGTTAATAAGAACATCAAACATGAATGTCTATATGGTGTTCATACTTTCATTAAAAGATATATACTACATGTAGGCCACAGGGAGCTGAAATGTGAAATCTGCACTCAGTGCACATGATCCTCATGAGATGGAGATGTTCAAAGAGAAAAAAAAAATCTGCATTAAAATGAGAAAATCTTTCTGAGGAATATGTTCAATTTGGGGTGGCATGGTTAACATTCTTGCCTCACAGAAAGAAGGTTCTGGGTTCGAATCTTGCAGCCAGTGGGGGCCTTTCTGTGTGGAGTATGCATGTACTCCCTTTGCCTGTGTGGGTTTCCTCCCAGTATACTGGTTTCTTCTCACAGTCCAAAGACGTGAATTATGTTAGTTGGCTCCTCTAAAATTTCCCATAGACATGAATGCGAATGGTTGTTTGTCTTTGTGTTAGCCCTGCGATAAATTGGCAACCTGCCCAGGGTATACCCTGCTACTTGCCCGAAATCAGCTGGGATTGGCTCCAGGTGATCCTGATGGATAAGTGGTACAACGTGTCTTGTAGACTCGCCTGACACTATAGATAATGGATGGATGTTGAATTTTGTTAGAAATTCACAGCTGAAACAGAAGGGTTGAAGAGTTTGAAGCTAGCAAAGGACACTTTTGCTATTTTCCTCTTTCAACCAATATGTGCTTTCCATAGAGTTCTAAGACATAACTTTAAAAGCTGTTCCATACACAGGGGTGGATTCAGTACCATTCTCCAGTGGTGTGTGAGTGCAGTGCCAAAGAACAATGCTAAGTATTTCTAAATAATTCTCCATGAAAAAGTATATATCTGGTACAACTCTTGGTGAAGAAGATATTTGTTTGGCCATTAGAGCATTAGACTCATTACATAGCACTTATATTGTGGTCACACCAAAAGGAATGGAGAGGGGGGGAAAAAGAAAAAAAAAACTTTTAACCTGGACTGCAGAATGAAGGAATTGGAGAAAAGAACAGTGCACGAAACAGTGCATCTACACGAAAATACAGATGGGTGAAAATTAAATGAAAAACTGGCTCTGTTGTGCTGTGGGGTTAATTTTCTTAGCATGGTTTGGATCCACTTGTCGCATTAGAGGAAAGACAGACAAGAAATCAAAACAACTTAAGGATCTTAAGGATCGCCTTTGTCCTCCACTGGACCATTTCCATTTAGATGGGTGTGATCTCTTCCAGTGGAACAGTGTCTCCATTCAGAGAGCACAAGCGCTCAATGAATGATTTAATGAGGATGAAAATGAATTAAGTCATATGCTATGGTCTTCCCAGTTACCACATCTTTTGATCTTTTGTGTTGATCCCTTCAGTACAGTTCAAGAATCTGCACCAAGTACACTAAAGATGTTCTGGCAGCTTGTGGAGGCCCAATGTATTGCTAAGTGTTTTACATTCCTGAGTGTAAAATACTTAGGAATCCAGAAACCTACCTGACCATGCTACTTCCTGCATCCAAATCCTGAGCGGTCACTGCTCCAATAATGGTGCCTGCTGGTGTGTCCTCATAAACATCCATTGTGTAGGATGGTTTACTGAAGACAGGAGGCTCATCCACATCCAGAACGTTAATCTTGAGAGTTGCTGTATCTTTAAATGGACCAAAACTGTGAAACCGTGGGTCTAAGTGTGCATTTGATGCTTCCACTGTAAAGGTATAGGCCTTCTTTGTCTCATAGTCCAGAGGCTGTAGAAGGAAGGAAACAAATGAATAGATAGATAGATAGATAGATAGATAGATAGATAGATAGATAGATAGATAGATAGATAGATAGATAGATA
>JAODVO010000006.1:37724209-37736158 GCA_025400055.1 Notarius lentiginosus
ATCTGATGTTTTCGGTCATATTTATGCAGAAATATAGAAAACTCTAAAGGGTTCACAAACTTTCAAGCACCACTGTAATCACCACAACACCAGACTAATCTGACATGTGTCTTATGAATGATGCTTTCAGATCCACATTGATCAGTTACAGAGTAAAACATAACTTCTGTTACACCGTACACTCACTGACGAGCATTCGGGAACAAGCAAGTGTCACTCAAGATTCCTTTCTTGTCACTGCACCGTACAGTACAGTGAAATTGAAGCTAGCAATCCAGTCGGTGTATTCAACGTCAAAGCCAAAGTCTACTTTGTCAATTCTTCAATATGTACAGGACAGTACAGAAGATCCAGTTTTTGATGATGGCAAAGTCTGGTATTGATTGGGGGGCAGAGCAGGGAGAGAGTTGAGCATCCTGACAGCCTGGTGGACAGAGCGGTCACTCAGTCTGCTGGTTCTAGCTCGGAGACTCCGTCGTCTCCTCCCTGATGGCAGTAGGCTGAAAAAGCTGTGTAGCGGGTGGGTAGGATCACCTGCCCTGCAGAGGGCTTTCTGGGTGAGGCGGGTGCTGTGTATATCGTGGATGGAGGGGAAAGAGGTGCTGACGATCTTCTCAGCTGCTCTCACGATGCTCTGGAGGGTCATACAAACAGTATTAAGGGGGAAAAAGATAGTCAGACCTGTACATGATTGATAAATAAATAAATATACATGATCGAGAGAATAAGGTGCATGTAGTTGTAAAAACATATACTATTTGGGTAGGCATGTAGAGGTGTAGACGGTTTGTGTTACCGTTCAGTCCTGTTTCTGTCTGTAGGTGACTGGCTTTGTTCTGTTCACGTACGAAACTCGGGTAAAAGCTGTTCTTTAGTCTATTTGTCCGTGATGCAATGGACAAGGCCACACCGGCAAGTTACCTAGTGGTTAGCATGTCCACCTCCCGATCGGGAGTTCTACTTACAGTCAGGTCATACCTAAGACCATCATAAAAATGGTGCTCTGGCAAGGCACGATGCAATCCAGATTCAAGTGGGGAGTCAAACTCTTGCGGTTACCAGAGGACTAGCTCCTCCAGAGGCTAGGTACCAGAGCGCCCCCCCCCCAGCTATGTAATATAGGTTATCAGAGGCCTCCCCCCAGTTATGTAATATAGGCAAGAAGCCGAGGGCTACGAAATAGAGATTGGCACTGCCAAATGTGCCGTGTATGGTACAGGAAGGACTTTGACTTGCCTGACTTTGACAATGGACCTGAACCTTCTACCAGAGGGCAGTGGTTCAAGAAGCTGGTGTCCAGGCTGAGAAGGGTCCTTTAGGATGTTGGTGCCTCTGCTGAGGCAACGTAGAGTTGTAGAGTTGCTCAAGAGAGGGCAGTGGGCATAGTCGATGATTCTTTGAAGGGCTTTCTTGTCTACCACAGAGCTGCTGGTGTACCATGTCGCGATGCAGTATGTCAGCACACTCTTGATTGAGAAATGGTAGAAGGTCACTAGCTGCTCATGGAGGTTGTTGTTCTTGAGGATCCTCAGGAAGTACAGTCGCTGTGGAGTTTGTGGTTCAGGTGAGGTCCTCTGCAATGTGTGTGCCCAGGAACTTGAAAGTGGGCACTCTTTCCACTCTGACCCTGCTGACTGTCCTTGTTGTGTTTTTGGAAGTCTATTATGAGTTCTTTTGTTTTTGATGGGTTCAGGGCTAGGTTGTTTTCACACCACCTTGTCAGTTCCTGGACGTCATCCCTGTAGGTTGTCTCATCTCTTGAGATGAGTCCAAGAGTACGTTGTGCGCATTTTGGCTGCCGCTTCTCACCAGAGCTTTTTTATTTTATTTTCTCTCTCTCTTTTTTATTTTATTATTTTTAATTTGTTTTGTGTTTGTGTTGTTTGATGTTTGTTTTTATTTGAGTGTTTTTGTCTGCTGGTTGTGATGTAGCTCCGGACCCAGTTTTGGGCATCGGTTCCCTCCAGGCCTTGGTTTGCTGTGGGTGATGCCTGTGCTCCTAGCTATGGAATGCAGTGAGCTCGTTGCTCATTTTAACATCAGGGTTGTCCAGCGCTCTGTGCTTTAGTGCTTGGCATGGTGTTCCGAGCGATGTTTCTCATTGGCGTTGCGGCGGCTGTGCAGGCGGTTTGGGACATACCGGCGCTCTGCGTGATGGCGCTTCTGTGCTCGCTTTGTGGATCCATGGTGTGGTGTTCCAAGTGATGTTGCTGGCGTCGTCGCAGCAACTGTGCTGGCTGTGTGGGACTTGTTTTCGTGCGCCTTTTGGTGGAACTGTGGCTGCTACACCATTGGAATGACATCCTGGCCTCTATTTGGTGGACTGACTGACTTTATTTTTTTATAACTGTGAAGCAACCTTGGGTTTTGTGAAAGGCGCTATATAAATTGAACTTATTATTATTATAGTACAAGTCCAACGACAGTTGTGTCGTCTGTGAACTTGATGATGGTGTTGGTAGGGTGGGTGGGAGTGCAGTTGTGGATGTAAAGGGCATAGAGGAAGGGGCTCAGCACACAGCCCTGTGGGGCTCCAGTGCTGAGTATGAGAGTGGATGAGGTGTGGGGGCCTAGTCTTACCATCTGGTGAGGAAGTCCTTGATCCAGTTGCAGATGGTTTGAGAGAGTCCTAGGTCAGACAGTTTGGGAATCAGTCTGTCTGGGATGACTGTATTGAATGCAGAGCTGCAGCCTTTGAAGAGCATCCTCACATAGCTGCCCTATTGTTCGAGGTGGCAAAGTGCAGTGTGTAGGGCAGTGGTTATCGCATCCTCAGTAGACCTGTTTGATCTGTAAGCAAACTGGTGTGGGTCAAATGTGGCTGGGAGGTTGGATTTGATGTACTGCTGGACCAGCTTCTCAAAGCACTTCATGGTGATTGGGGTGAGTGCCACTGGGTGGTAGTCATTGAGGCCACTGATAACTGGTTTCTTTGGTACTGGGATAATCGTTGCTGATTTTAGGCAGGCCAGGATGGTGGCCTTGGACAGGGACAGGTTGAAGATGTTCGTGAAGACTGCCGAGAGCTGGTCTGTGCATTCTCTCAGTACTCTTTCTGTCACTCCATCTGGTCCTGCAGCCTTCCTGGGGTTGACAGCCCTGAGCACACGCCTCACTTCATGCTCCTTTATTCATCAGTATGATCAAACTCATTTGGTCAATGAGTGCAAATTGGAAGGCACCATTTTACAGTCTCAATAAATGCTTATAGCAAGCATAGTATTGCACTATATTTTTACTGACAGAAGGTACCAAATGACATTGATAATCATAATGTGCATGCAGGAAATTCAACTGAATTTATTTAATTTCATCAGCACTGAAACACACCAAACATGATTTTATTAATTTTGGTAGTTAGCTTTTTCAGTGATTAATTCCTTTCAACTTTTTGTTTAATTTGTTTAATTAAATCTGAGCTATTCAGTTTCTAAAACTAATAAAGCTATAAAAAGCTATAGACTGTACTTTAATACACAAGAAGTTGAAAATGCTTCAGTTTTCTAAAAAAAACTAAAAAAATTTAAAAATGACCCATCTTTTTCTTTGCAACAACCTCAAACCTGAAATATTTTTCCTTTCTTCATGTTTAACTTTTCCATCAGATCTTAGCCATCTCTTTCTTTCCTCAAATCTTGATAGCCTGCTAGATTCCTTCCTGTTATTTATTCAGTGTCAACATCTGCATAAATTTGGATGTGGTTAGTGTAAAGTAGATGTATGTAAATTTGTGCATGTTTTATGCATATGGAATTTTAATATGGAAAGAGTGGAAGGGAACTTGTGCTCACACAGCTGAAACATTTATTCTTTGCACTTAAATCACCACCTATTTTGCTGTTGTATGATATTTTCATGAATCAGACCCAGATTTGGCCATACATTACTGTATAATAAAATCTGCATCATTTCTGCACAACTTTGATAAATACAATTGTACACATGGAAACGGTGAACTACAAGTCTGTGAAATACAAGAAATGTATACAAGAAATACAAGTAATGAGGTTTACTGTACAGAAGATATGAAAAACTAAGATCAGTGTATTCTTTAGTAACTGCCACATTCATCCATTATAAAAAGTTACTAGGGTTAGGGTTAGGGACTGGGTTACCATTCTTACCTCTTATTATAATTTACACAGGCTCATTAGTGTGTCACTTTTATCCAAAAAAAGCTTTCAGTCAAGATGTGAGACAACTAAAAGAGAGAGTTAACCGTCTTCCCAGCCATGTCAACACTAAGATTTGAGCTCACAACTTTCTTATATTCTATATGAAAAGAAATGAATCCAGCCACCCTAGATCCTTTTTATTAGGGTGTGGTTAAGGTAAATTATATATATGGTAAATTGGGCATGTTGTGTGCATATGTAATTTGAATATGGAACTAGTGGGAGGGGACCTGTGTCCACACAGCTGAAATATATTTATTATTTACACTTAAATCACTACTCATTTTGCTGTTATATGATACTCATGAATCAGATACATTACTGTATATTCAACTCTGCATTCATTTATTCACAATTTGATGAATACAAATGCACACAATTGTGCACTTTGAAACTTTGTACTAACCTTGTACAATTGAGCAGTGAAGGTTTAACAGTCATCCCAGCCATGTCAGCACTGAGATTTAAGCTCAACTTAAGCACAATTTGCACACAACTTTCCTGTCTTCCTAACTTCTATATGAAAAGGAATGAATCCATCTTCCCTTGATTCATTGATCCTTGATCATGATTTTTAAAATGTTTTCTTTGTTTTTACAAACTGGCCAAATAACATATTCACATTGATCTAATAATGTTTTAATTTTTCATACTCACTCTGCTATTTGAATGAACATTACTGTGGTATTTACTGTATGCAGTTACGACTACTAGAATTGTTTTACTGTTTCACTTTAGGCTTCAGTACAACTAATTTTAGCAACATCAGTGCCAGCTGGTAAGGAAATTTTCCTTTTAATATCTACAAAAGAGCTGAATTTTTACAGAAAAAAAAAACTTTTTTGGAAAACATTCATGTAATAATATTTATAATTAGTGAAGCCAACATGTTCGTATTCTCATATCCAAACACACTAAAAATGTGATTTTAATAAATGCAAGTTCAAAAAAATTTCTGGTCAACATAGTTTAAATTTTACAAAAAACATTTCCTGGTTATTGTACTCGTGAATCCAATATTAGACATATCTACCAGCACTAGTAGAATGCACACTAGCTTTGCTTGTCTACATTTTTTTTTTGTCTTATTCATGACCACAAAAAGTTATTTATGTGAGAACAGATGTGAAGCATTATTGTGGGAGCCTCTAAACGCATTGTGAAAGACAATCATAGCATATGAAAAGAGCACATTTTAAAATGCTTTGTTAATTGACTTATGGGCCATATGATAATGTTTTATGGGTATACTGTTGTTGATCAACAGTGTCATAAATTGTTGCATGATCAATGTCATCATGATGTTCAAATAATAAAGGGAAAATAGATATATAGAAATATACTGTAAACCACTATGCTATTTAAGCTTGTTTTGTTTTGTTTTGCTTTTTTATATCCCTGCTGAAGGAACACACTGACAGAAATTCCCATTATATATCCCTTAGTAGTGAGTTCCTTAGATGTTCATTTAATTAACACAAATTAATGTAAATCCTTCACACTATTGTGTAGCGTGTACCATGTGTAGCGATTTGTGACAGCAGAGACATTGTCAAGTGCTAACTGTGAAGTGAGGTAGAAAGTGAATGAGTGGGTAATGAGTGTCGACACCTGTTCATACAGTTTATTTATACACTTTTCCTCCTTCACAGAGGGAGCTGATCACCAGAGACAGAGAGAGAGAGAGAGAGAGAAAGAGAGAGAGCACGAGAGCTGTGGTCCATAGAGCTGATAAAAACTAAACAGAAAATGGCTTTTCTTGCTAAAAAATAAAAATATGTGCATCATGCATTTTGATGCTCCAGTGCCATGTACCTGAGCATTCGTGATGATTGTGGTCATGCTCCCTGCCTAGGAACCATATGGGCCAAGGCAAACTAAAAAATGTAGACAATTCATTGGCCAAATGCAAAACCGACAGAATCATCCTAATAAATGGCCAGAATCAATTGACTTGATACAAAAATCTACAATTTTGTAATGACTACTAAGGTTTTTTTTTTTACTTTCACATGCCATGTCATAGTTAATTAGTTAGTTCCAGTAGTTTAGATTCAAGAGCAAACTTAAACCTCTCTGTATTTTCACTAAATATTATAGTATTGTTATATGTGTGGATGCAATGGCAGTGACTAAATGAAAGTTTGTTCTTTATTTTTGGTAAAGGTTAAAGTATTATAATGCTTGTGTTTGTGTGCATGCACTGCCATTAAAACAAACATGCCGTGTCTCTTACTTACTAGTTCAGTCTGTGAGAGAGAGACACAGTAGTGCTATACATCACATAATTTTAATATTAAATGCCATGTCAACAACTTTTTAGCAGTATTTTACTGTTCCTGCCTATCGCTAGTTATCACCAGATAACCTTCAGGGACTAGTGGGAGGGAACTTGTGGGCACACAACTGGAACATTTTTATTATTTGCACTTAAATCACCACTCATTTGGATGTTGTATTACACTTTCATGAATCAGACACAGATTTCGACATACATCACTGTATATTCAAATCTGCACTCATTTCTACACAGCTTTGATGAATACAATTGTACACGTGGAAATATTTTACTAAGATACAATGGAGTTTACTCTGCAGGATATATGAAAAGCTAAGGTTAGTGTATTCTGTAGTAGTAGTTGTATTTTACTGTTCCTGCCTATCACTAGTCATTACCAGATAACCTCCAGAGGCATTCTTCCATTCACAGAGAGCATTATGTGATGGCAAACTGACAAATGCACTTGGCCTGGATCTATGCCTATGGATTTGATGCTGAGCTTTGACAAGCTGCGCAGCTCGATAAAACTATTAGTGACTCAAAACAGACTGAAAATAAAAGACTGAACTGTTCACAAATTAAACTTGTCCTGCAGAAAAGCCTGCATCTTGTCTGAAGTCTTTCTACATATTCTCATTAAAAATGAGAAGTAAAAATAAAGGACAACAAATTGCAATTTTTTTTTAGGGGCTGAAAGAAATTGTATTTTGGACTGTACAGAGCAGTGCAGTCAGTAAAATGCATTTGAAGAGCTGAAGCTCCTAAATCAAGTGAAATAAATCTACTGTATTCATGTCATATCATATATTTTTGTCATGCTTTGGATAATTTAAAAATAAATCTTAGTGAACAATGTGGGGGTTTTGTGACTCAAGAACACACTGTTTCAGAAGCAGCATGGTGGTGCAGTGGGTAATGTTGCTGCCTCACAGCTCTGAGGTCCCTGGTTTAATTCTGAGCTCTATGTGGCACTTTGCAGTTCTTCCTGTCTTCATGCGAGTTTCCTCCCATCTCCCAAAACACAGGTAGGCAGATTTTTTGCACTAAATTGGCCCAAGGTGTGAGTTCTCTCACATTGTGCCCAGTGTTCCCAGGATAGGCTCCAGATCGATTGCGAACCTGAGCATAATAAATCAATTATTGAAGATGAATGAATGAATGATACTGGTTCAGGAAATTGCTCATACAGAATATGACTTTATATTCTGCTGTGTGACTTTCTCAAAGGTGAGACACCTCGCACATGCACACACATTTATCAAGGTGATGGTCTCCCTCCATCACTCTCCTTTGATCACTCTGCCCTTTGTTCTTTGTTCCCCTCAATGTCTTATCATATTTGGTCTACACCAGATGCCCTTCATGAATCGTTTCTAGACCAATACCAACACAGTTGGTTATCCTAGTCAATTAGAACAACATAGAAACTTCTGAGAGAGACACATCACTCACATTGAATGCTAAGGGAGAGACACAGTCACTCAGTCTTCTTCAGTTTAAATTTGCATTTTGACTTATTCTCTATATAAACATGCTTTTATTTGTTGTTCTCTATTTTTGATGGACACTGTATATCTCTCTGTACAGATATCCTGTTAGATGTTGATTTTGAGCTAATTACCATCTACTATTATGAGTTTGGGCAGCATGTAGTGGTTAGCACTGTCGCTTCACAGAGAGAAGGTTCTAGGTTTGAGACCAGCAGCCGACGAGGGCCTTTCTGTGTGGAGTTTGCATGTTCTCCCCATGTTTGCGTGGGTTTCCTCCAGGTGCTCCAGTTTCCCCTACAGTCCGAATACATGCAGATTAGGCTAATTGGTGGCTCTAAATTGTCCATAGTTGTGAATGTGAATGGTTGAGAGGAGAGAACCTCTATAATAATCCAGTAGAAGGCAATGGGAAACCACTACTGTAATGGTCCCAGAAACTTTGATGGCTAAAGCCATCAGAGTGGCCACGTCACAGTAGTGATATGCCAAAATGGATGGATTATGAGTTTGGGATTATCTGATGTTTTTTTTTTCTTTCTGTGAGAGAGATTTCAGTCATACTTTGGATGATGTTAACCTTTGCATCATACTTGTCAAAAACGCATGCGGGATCTGAAACATTGAACAGGTCAGTGTTTGTTATTCTCAATGTGGAGAATATTAGGTGACCTGTTTTTTCTTCATTCCAAAGTAATTATATTAAAGTCAATGCTGAATTCAAATGCTTATCTCATTGGTTTTCAGATAACTGAATGACAAAGATGAAAAAGCATGACACTGACTATTGACAGTGCTTGAAATCAATTTAAACAGGGAATACCAAAGTGAATGTTGAAATACTTAACGAATAAGTGGCACTTGAACCATGTGTGATCCTTATTCACAGATTAAAATCAGCATTAAGTAAAGATCACTGACATTGTATCTCTTTGTTTAGGAATGTGAAGAATCATTTTCTTCTCACATTGAAGCTTTTTTTTTATCTCCACATTAAAAAAAAAATCCAGGTCTTCACAGGCTATATTCACACTGTATACTTTATCACCATATTCTTTTAAGATATTTTTTAAATGCATGTTAGTTTGTGTCTGTATGAAAATAGTTATTTATTGCATTAATAGTGCTAGAATTTGAATGCTGTGCAATAGAGTTCTGCACAATAAAAAATCTTTTCCACTGTGTGAAGGAGAATGTATACTCCATTCATTCTAGCATTCGTGTGTTGTGTCACTTATATCACATGTGTGCCCTGTGTTAGATTATACAGTACCAGTCAAAAGTTTGGATGCACCTACTCATTTATAGTTTTTGTTTGTTTGTTTTTGTTTTTTTTCTGTATTTTGACTATTTTCTAAATTGTAGAAAAATACTGGAGACATTAAAACTTTGAACTAACATATGGAACACATATGGATTATGTGGTAAACAAATGAGTGTTAAAAAAATGTTACATATTTTAGATTCTTCAAAATACCTTGATGACAGAATCCACTGTTTACCTTGATGACATTTTGCATACTATTGGCATTATCTTAACCAGTTTCATGAGGTAGTCACCTGTAATGTTTTTTAATTAACAGGTATGCCTTGCAGAAGTTAATTAGTTGAATGTATTGCCTTCTTAATGCACTTGAGACCATCAGACAGTAAATACAGATATATGTCATACAGTTGTAAAAGCCATCAAACATAAGGTCAATGCATTACCCTATTCTCTTAATCATGGAGCTTTGTTCTGTGCACTTGTGTGCTGGGAACACCACTAAAAATACAGCAAATAGCCCAATTACACAACTTCAGGAATCAATGTCAACAACTGCCTCAGCTAAGTAAAGAGAAACAACGGTCCATCATTACTTTAAGACACAAAGTGTATTTTAATTAATAAAAAATCATTAAAAAAACAAACAAACACTGAATTAGGAGGTGTGTCCAAACTTTTGATTGGTACTCTATGTTGTGTGTCAAGTCATCAAGTCTCTATCCTTGCAGTTCATACTGAAAACGCTGAGAGTCGATCTCAATAAGAGTTGATTCCCTGATTGACACATTGCAAACAAAATTAATTTAATATCTAAATATTTCAGTTAGCAAGTCAGCCAGTGCATATTGAATTTTATTTTGAAGCAAAAATAAAATAAAAATAAAAAAATAGGGCTTGAAATGCAGGTAATATTTTCATCCAGCAATTGAGACAGTTGGCCTATTGGTCATATTGACATGAACCATCCATTATCTCTACTGCTTACCCATCAAGATAATCCATCTGACTTCAGCCAAGAGGGCACTTTGGGCAGGTCACCATTCTATCACAGGTCTAAGCAAGTTGCCCAAATTTGTATGTTTTTAACTGTAGGAGGAAACCAGAGCCCCCATAGAAGACTCATGCAGGCACAGGGAGAACATACATACCCCATACAGAAAGGCCTGACTCAGCCACAAGGTTCAAACCCAGAACCTTCTTGCTGCAAGGGGTCACAGATAACCACTGCACCACCATGCCACTGGACTGAACAAGTGATCAATATATGCATTTGATGAGATTTCCAAATTATGATACATTGAAAAATGTCAGTGATATTGTGTTGTAGTTAATGATCTGTTAATTCATTAACCATAGTTAAGAGTACTCGAGCAGCATTACTTGATTGAGGTGCTTGAAATAAATATTTTGAAATTAATGTTTTTGGTATTTCATATATGTTTAAAATAACCCAATGAAAAAATGAAAAAAATGAAATTAAAAACAAAACAGATTAATATATTTTTGATTACCTACCCCTGTTTATATGCATATTTCCTTCTTTCCTTCCTTCCATTCTCGTACTATATGAATGTTCAGTACTATATGAATGTTCTAGTACTATATGAATGTTACTAAATGAATGTTCAGGATCATGAATAAAAGTTACCACTGCCCTGAGCTCTTTAGCACCATGTACAGCAACAACATCCCCCCCTGCTCTTCCAAGGAAAATAAAACACTGCAATAATAATAATAACAACATTTTTTTTTTAATCATTGAATAGCCAACTTAAAAAAGGATATGGACAGAAATATAGAAAGAGCCAAAAGATTTCCCACTGAATATATGGACACATTAGTTACATGGGCCAATGGACTAGTTCTTCAGGGAAAGCACCCTTTCCACCTCATCATGATGAATACTTTAGGTGCATTCTAGAGAGCAAAGTCATGGCTTTCACAGCGCTTGCCTAGAATATTTCTCTTCCCAAAGCTGTAGCCTCATGTGCTGCAGACAGTGATGTTTCCAAAGACTGTTCCTCAGTAATAGACTCATCAAACACACTTCTAATTTCTGACACCTCTGCTCTTCCTGGTGGCCTCAGTAGAGACAAAAACAGAAATATTGAAAGAAAAAGGAGAAAATAACTTTCCTGGACAAAATGTTAATTGCTTCCTCCATCAGTGACATATTTTTTAAAAGTCAGAATATAACTTTGAGAATTGTGGAAAGAGATTATGAAATAAGAACATTAATAGAACTGCATCTTCTTTCAATTGTGAGATTACAGTCTAATTTGCAAGTGCTAAGAATATCATAACACTTCACAAGAAATGAAGGTAACTGTGTATAAGTGAAGTTATATTGTAGTATATGTGCAGTAGGGACATAACCAAATAAAAACAAAAAGTCCAAACACTATACATTATTCAGAATTAAGAGATATCTTCTCATCAAATACAAATATGTGTGCGCGCATGTGTGGATAGATAGATAGATAGATAGATAGATAGATAGATAGATAGATAGATAGATAGATAGATAGATAGATGCAGTGGTGCTTGAAAGTTTGTGAACCCTTTAGAACTTTCTACATTTCTGCATAAATGTGACCTAAAACAACATCAGATTTTCACACAAGTCCTGAAAGTAGATAAAGAGAACCCAGTTAAACAAATTAGACAAAAATATTATACTTGGTCATTTATTTATTGAGGAAAATGATCCAATATTACATATCTGTGAGTGGCAAAAGT
>JAODVO010000006.1:37795627-37806529 GCA_025400055.1 Notarius lentiginosus
AATGACTTAGCCACTTACCTTCCCCGACCCCGCCCTCCATTCACAGACTGCTGCTTGGCCACGCCCCCGCTGCCACACTTAGTTTTGTGTGAAACAAAATAAATATCTGTGATTTTTCTTCATGCAACAAGTGTCATCACAATGAAATGTGCACTGTAATGAGAGTGATTCCATGTCACATCTGTCTTGAAAGAAAGTTTGAGTGTTTCAGAGAAAGAAAGAGCATGAAAGAGTGTGTAAACATCTCTTTCAGGAGTAGTTCATCAAGCAGCTCATTTTGCATGACAGCAACATATTCTTCAATTTATTATATAATTCTAACACCTACTCTTTCCATAAACCCATGCTGCTCTCCAATCTACTGTTTCTAGAAATTCTTGATATTGAAATTGGCACAGAACGACAGCACTTGTGGATGAATTACATGGAAGAATTAGTCTGAAATGTATACTGATGTGACTATAACTATACTATTATAGGTTGATATTCTTTGCAAAATATTAGCCCCTACTGATAATTTCACAGCCTGACTAACTTGATACATGAAGGCTCATGAATGGAGGACTTCAGTTCCAACTGCTGTCTCTTGTTGATACGTTAAAGATCTTTGGTGTAATGGATGCAGAGAGAGATGTGTGGAATAAACTGACCTGTGAACAGTACTGGTAGCCAGAGGAGAGCAGGTCGAGCCGAACATGAGACATATGAGAAAGAAGCAACATTTTCCACATCATTTCCTCTAATGTGCTATCACAAAAAAAGTGAAGTAAATAGAGAAAATGTCGTCCTAGACTCCATTTCTAACATCTCCTGTAAGGAGAACACTGTGGTGACAAGTGGAGAAGCATGGGAGAGGGATTTAATGGAGCTGATTCATCTGTCATTAGCAAAGTCTGTTCAACCATCAGAGGCTAAATCCTGTGCCCTGTAGGATTACACATTTAAATTGTCTGTCTACATCTGCTTAGCTCTTTCTTGTTCTAAGTTCAACATGGTTATACCTCTGTGAAATCTTGTAAATGAGAATGTTATCTTTATTTAAGTAGGTTAAGACAGTGATGTGAAGGGGAAAAATGTGTTTCTTTTTCCTGTGTGCTTCCTTTTAATGATCTACGTTATTGAACGTTTTGTTTAATCCTCTATTTTTATCAAAGTGGATCATTTTCCCTTTTAGATGTCATTACTGTTAATGACTATATTTGACTCGTAAAGCATATAAGCAAATGGGGTGTATTAAAACTTAAAGGCTTGTTCCATTCCTCCTGAACTTTAAACATGTTTAATTACATAAATTGAAGAAGGCATAATTAGTATTAAAGACAAGGTACAGATAAATATTCCACACTTTAAATTACTGATAATGACATATATCAAAGCTGTCTAAATATAATTCATTTAGTCTGAGCTGCTGATTCCCCACCACCACCACCCATTTCTCCTGAGACTTCACACTGTGTTGCTCTAGCATTTACTTCATGCTGCGCTTCACCACTACCCCTCAGGGAGAGTGTGAAATAAAGAAGATGGACATGTTGTACCAGTGCTACGTACACAGAGCAACTGTTCAGTTTGACGTTACAGTATTATTTTTTTTTCCATTTTCCCCCCAAGCATTTTTGATCTCATATTCTGGTGACATACAGTGTAAAGCCCAGCATTGCTGTTTCTGTTGAGTGTAATGGGGAATAAACTACACATTTTGTATTCAAGCATGCAGGGGAAAAAATAAATCTGTTAAAATTCATCATCTTTTTCATTCCATATTTTCCTTTTTGGTGTGATGCAACACCAATTCCAATGAATAACCTTGGAGGATATTTGCATGTTTTCTCAGAAGAATGAAGTTTCACAATAGAACATATAAAAGCCTATTTTTTTTTTCAATCCAATGTGAAATATTTTGTGGCCCATTACATAGGTACACTGAATAATCTACCAAAGAAAAAGATGATGATGATGATGATGATGATGATGATGATGATGAAAAATAATCACTTTTTCCTTTTGTATCTTATCTTTTTTATATATATAATTCTTTCCATTTGTCATAATCCAAAAATAGTCCTTTTCAGAGCTGTCAGGAAAGATGGTAACCAGGATTGTGCTATGCTATATCTTTCTTCTTCTCTCTTCCAATAGATTGCAGGATTATGGATGTCAGTGCCTCTTCACCTGCTATTCCAAAAACAACCTCCTGACATGTGCCATTTTAATTATTAACCTGCCAATTCTATTCCTGTGGGACACACTAGACAGGAAGGAGGCCTTCACCAAACCAACCATTGGCTTTATTTTTACTGAACATCAAACAGAGTATGCATGGTCTTGAGCATGTGTCTTGTTAAATCAATCTAGTTTGGATCAGGATGATCTGTGTGTTCACAGACATTTAAAATTTCCACACTGTCCAGGTTCAGAGCCAGTGCACCAATAAGGCTTTTGTCAGTATCTAACCAAACTACAAACATGGACTCCCAGAACTACACATCCCAGAACACACAGCACCTTCTGTCACCGGCCCATTGAACTCCGCTGATAATCATCACACACATCATTAGTCTCCCCATATAACCATGCCAGTTCCACACCTTCATTGTGAAGTATTGTTCTGTGTTCTGACCAGGACTACCACACCTTTTCATTGTCTGACTGCTATCTTGTTATTCTGACCCCTGCTAGTATTCCTCTTTTGCCTCACCTACTTTGTGTTGTTTGCATGATCGATCAACCGTTACCTGGTTACCAACTACATCTCTCATCACATGATTTGGCTTTGTTTGCAGTCTGCTTCTCAATCTCTTTCTGCACATACATCCGTAAGTGCCTGCAATCTGACAGCTTTATAGTAATCATCATCTACAGGTGAAAATAAAACTGTTATATCTGCAAGGTCCGTGTTTTTAATATTTATGGAACAATTATAATGTTCATCATAATTAAACATTTAAACAAATCTAAAGTCGTTTGCTGTCCTCTAAGATTGGATATGGTCTCACTGTCAGATTGTGTGTTGGGTTTAAGAGTTTAATTTAAAGATGATATTCCCATATATAACTATGTAAATATATTGATAGTTGTTTGGCATGCTTGCAACTGGTTGTGGGTGGTTTGATTGCTACTTGTTTTGGCTAGTTCCAGTTAAATCCTTGAAACTTCACTCACACATCTGCTCTTTGTTTTCATAAGGCTGTCGATCATGATCAGTGCTGTAATGCTTCATCACCCATTGACATTGCCTTGTCATACACAGATAACTCAGCTTCTTAAATGACATCTTCCAATCATATAGCTGCACCACACTCTTGAATTAGGATAAATTTCAGATTCAAGAGAGCTTTATTGTCAATACCTTCATATACAAGCACACAGTGCACTGAAGTACCATTTCCCTCAGGCTCCCCATGGTGCATTTGTAGAGAAAATAGAGGATTACAAAATAAGAATACGTTCATGTTTTTCTTTCAGTAATGCTGAGAAACATCTCTGAACCACTGTGTCTGTGTCATTGAATGCTGCTGCCGGATTTGTGAGGCAGAACCTCCTAGGCAGCAGAGGACTACATTCCTAGATCAGACTTTGTTCATTCAACTTTCTCCAGTACAGACAAATCAAAACCCATAATATATTATGTTTATATTTTGGGATAGTTTACTATATTTGTCTTCAGAAACAGATTTCAATCATGAAGCCTTATCTATCTATCTATCTATCTATCTATCTATCTGGCATATCAATGCAGTGACGTTGTCTCTCTAACAACTCGAAGCCTTATTAAAATAGTTAAAATTTAAAAGATTTATAAGATCGCCTGTGACTCAACACAGACACAACTTTACTGATATGATTAGGCCCATTTCTGAACATTTGGGGGCCCTAAGTGACAACTTTCACAGGAGCCCAAATAATTTTCTTTATAACACTTGAAAAATGACCATTGGACTGTTAGGATACTTAGCATTTGTGAAAGGTTTGAAATCCAAAAATAATTTCTTTATTGGTTGTGCTCTTCTGAGTTGCTATAGTTCTAAAAATAAATGTAGGTGATTGACATTTCATCCACCTGATTATAAGTCAGCAAGTAACTGTTGTCATATCAGCTAGTAATGTGTTAGACACTTAACATGCATTAGCCTATCTTCTTACTCTGGGTACTAGCTAGATACTCGCTAGCTATAGTTAGCTGGCATGTTAGGCAAGAACTTTTTCCATTCCATTTACATCAACAAGCAAAAACAAGAAAATGCAATTAATTAGCACTGACATTTTCTTTTGCAATTTTGTGACCCAGATGGATATAAATGATTCATGACTGATGCTTATTCATGATTCTCTGGTGTTAATGACATCCATCCATTTTCCATATTGCTTACCCATCACGGTCATGGGGGAAGCTGGAGCCAATCAGCCGACTGACTTCAGGTGAGAGGCAGGGTACACCCTTGGCAGGTCATCAATCTATCAAAGGGCTAACACAGAGGCAAACAATCATTCACACTCACATTCACACCTATGAGCAATTTAGAGTAGCCAGTTTACCTAATATGCGTGTCTTTGGACTGTAGGAGCACTCATGCAGGGAGAACATGCAAACATTGCACAGAAAGGCCCCAGTCAGCTAAGAGGTTTGAAACCAGAACCTTCTTGCTGTGAGGAAACAGTGTTAATGACTGCATGACTGTGCTGCCCATGTTAGTTTTTTAATAATCATAGGGCCCCTTGGTCAACATATATAGTTTTATGTAATTTTAAAGCATTGCTATACATTCATTGATTCATTTACTTTATATACCACTTATTCATTGCAGGTCCTGAGTGAGCTGGAGCCAATCCAAGCTGACATTGGGTGAGAGGTGGGGTACACCCTGGTCAGGTCACTAATCTCAGGGCTAACAGAGTGAGGCAAATAGCCATTCACATTGACATTCACACTTATGCACAATACAGAGTAGCCAGTTGAGCTAATCTGCATATCTTTGGACTTTGAAGAGGAAACCCACACAGGGGAGAACATGGAAACTCCACACAGAAAGACCATCAGTTGACCAGCAGGTTGAAACCCAGAACCTGCTTGTTGTGAGGCGACAGTTATAACCTTTACACCACCATGCCATTCCAGCATTGCTTTATTTATTTATTTACTTATTTATTTACTTACTTACTTACTTTTTTTAAGTGTAGGGTCCAAAATACATTGGGTAAACTCTATACTCCCAGCACTGATGGTACGAGTGTCAATCTGCAATTCCTTGCAGGCATGACTGGATGATTGTGATGATCTTGATGATAATTGATGATAAGGAAATTGCAAATTGATCACACTCTTCCAGGTATTATATTGTTTATATTCTTTGCAAGACTGATAACTGGGTCCTAAGCCAGACCTCCCAAGTGACCCACCTCTGGCACATCAGACCCGCAAAATGATATCCAAACCAGCTGACCCACCAAGACATGAAAAAAACCACATCAGAAAAAATCTAAAGAGTAATGTCAATGATCTGTCATGACTTATCTAAGCTTAAACATGCTGATAAGTGTTTTGGGACCAATTAACATCTTACTAAACAAGTGTGTGTGTGTGTGTGTGTGTGTGTGTGTGAGAGAGAGAGAAAGAGAGAGAGAGAGAGCAGCACATTGGGTGAGCATGGCAGCTCCAAGTACATGGACATATGAGAGTTTGACTCACTGATACGGTGTGCTGGTGGTGTGTGTGTGTGTGTGTGTGTGTGTGTGTATGGTGTGTGTATAGGGTTAGTTAATTGAGAAATTGAGAACTTCTGCCGATCATGCTGACAAGTGACAAATGAAATCTTGTCTTTTCATTCACAATAGTCTGACTACTTGATCACTTCTGAAACCTTTTTTTTTTCTTTGTGAGCTAGTTATGCATATTTAATTATGCAAAATAGCTATCTGGCCAATGGACTTTTGATTTCGCCCCTTGGGATCTGGTCTGGGGGAATGTGAGCCCAGACATTCCAGAGGTGCACATTTTAAACTAGTTTTATACTTCATGCAAAACTAATGGATAAACACATACTAATGCAAATTACATATCAGATTTAAACTGGGAAGAGTCAGAGCTTCACAACATGAAACACATTTAAAGAATTTCTCTGGACTCAATTTTTTAGGTATTTGGCATAAGCATACTTATGACATAGATTTGTAATGAATAGGGCAGGATATATTCACATGGATTAAAGTACTGATTGTTATAACCTTTAGATGAACACCCAGATGAATAAAACACATTGGTTTGGCAATAAGTCCATACTTAACCACTTTTCTCTGATTAAGGAATATCTTCCTTTGTCTGAGCATGTGTTGACCTTGTGGTGACCATGTTGGGGGGGGGGGGTGCAAGTGCATGTTTTCAGAATGTTTCATTGTTTCAGTTCAGACAAATGTTTGCTGAGGTAAAAATCATTTCAGCTTGTAATGATAAGGTAGTTGAAAACATTTGTTGAATTAAGTGAATTAAAATCTTACTTTTTTCTGAGGTTTTCATGAGAATCCAGAGGAGGTCAGCTTGGGGTTATAAAACATTGTGTCTTGAAGGCAGGCACCAGGAAGGCTGGGTTTTAACATAAACACCTTTTGTATTTCAGCATCTTCGCAGGGTTGTACATTTCCTTGGTAAAGATAATGAGATGGCAGGAATCTGTGTGGTGTTTGAAATAAAGGAGGTTGTATTTTTCCTTCTGAATCAGCAATTTGGACCATCTGGGAGGGTGTGTGTGTGTGATGAGGTTCCCTATGTGTCTTGCATGTCTGAGGGAACCATGAATTTGCAGGCTAAAATGTTGACGGAAATGTTGATATTGTGGCATAGCCAGGGTTTGATCCTACAGAATCATAAATAGACCACACTTAAATTTGTTAAATAAGAAGTTGCTATTGTTTGTACTGCTTTTTATCAAGTTCAGAAAGTAAGCTAATCTGAGAGAAAGGCCTGATAGTAAGAACAAAGAGATTCCCTTTGTGCTATTCAGAGAACTTATAGCTTATTTTCCCATAAATATTTGCTCACCCTTTTGCAAGATTTGATGTTTTCACTTTTTCTTCTAATTATAGGTTTTCCTCATATAAGATGTTTCACAGCCCATGGTTGATGTTCAATATGTATTTAACCCTCAATTATTTCATCAAGCTAGCTTGTGTCACATAGTAAATTGTATAGTTCACTTATGTCTAGTAGATTAACTGTGACATTTTACAGTAAATGTCATTTAGCAAATACCCTTATTTAGAGTCACAAAAGTGCTTTGTGCTTAGTGTCTCCATAGAAAAACATATCTCCATGCTGATACAAGAGGTCATAATCTAAGAATATCAAACTCAACCCTGTTAGAGAGAAGAAAACTACATGTATCAAGGAATTTATTTTATTAAATTGTTCTTTTAAGTGTTTGGTGAAGAGGTAGGTCTTCAGTCTTTGTTTGAAGACAAACAGTGGCTGTTTGCACAGCCAGGGGAAGTTCATTCTACCACCTGGGTGCCTGGACAGAGAACAGTCATGATGCTTGTCTCCTTTGCACCTTGAGCAATGGTGGAGCAAGTCAAGCTGTGCTGGAGGCTCAAAGGAAATATGGTGCAGAGTAGGTTGTGATAAGTGCCTTCAGGTTAGGTTGTAAGCAAGCATCAGTGTCTGATGTGGGCAGCTACAGGAAGCTAATGGATGGAATGCAATAATGAGGTCATGCTATAACTGCTGCAGCTGTGAGTGGAGCAAGTACATGTTTTTAAGGGCCTGTTTCTTATATAGGCAGGATATAGTGCCAAAAACTTACTTACACCCAGTAATTTTGGGAGTGTGACCTCAGATATTGAGTAACACTAATAGAATCCCAAATAGCACAAATGCTATCCTTAAAGGCTTGCTTCCAATCTCCCTATGAATATTGAAATCACCACCGATTTACCATTCCATAAAAAAGCAAGAGATTGGATAAGAATTTTGAAAATTCTTCAGAAGCAGATAATTTGTAGCAATTCATGGTCAGAGATTCTATGTTTAACTTAAAGCAGGATTTATTAAATAGCATGCTTGCAGATTCCTAGATAGGCATTTGTAATGTATTTAGTTGATTGACACTGCAATATAGTTTTCAGTTATAGGGCAAAGTATCATTTTGGCTTATTATCCTAGTTTGAATAGGAAAAATGATTATGTGTGTAGTCTTCTACAAAAGAGATATCAGGAGGAGTATGACTAAATGTAACCATGACAACCATGCCTATAATCTGCACATTTACAATGTTGAAGGTCACTGTTCAGCTTGTCATCAACAATAAGAGTCATAAACATTAACCATGTTTTTTTTTTTACCAGTTGTAATAAGGCAAAAATGTCTGTTTATTCTCTTTGTTACACAAGTGTTCATTGTTGGCAAATGTTCAGAGACAGCATGAGAGGTGGTTACTTTCTCTTTACCGTCCTCTTGTGAAATATAGGTCTCTACATGTTAAAATGAAATCTATACAGCAATCCTATATTATTTCAGACACAGCAACAGTGTCATGTATTTAAAGCAAAGAGTTTACTCAATAATTCCACACAAATAATTCCAAAAAAAATCCTCTTGTTGAGGCAGGGTAATGGGCCATAAACTATAAACTCAGGCTAAGACTATAAATTTCGAACTTTCACCAAGAGTTGTCTCTGTAAACATTTTAAAATGTTCATTTAAACCTTTAAGATCTCTAAGTCCAGCATATAACAACACAAACTGAATCTCATGGCATGGCAATTAGTTGTAAATTAAGTGTATGATGTCATGCATTTAGATTTTTGTAACAATACAAATGTAAGATTTATTTTAAAATTCCACAATATATCTCTTATTAATCTCAGTGAGGGTAAACAGTCATGATAGAAATGGAGCTCAGAAAAAACATCCCCATGGAGTTTGATACTCTTCATAGCAGGTGTGTGTACATTTCTGAGTGTAAGTTGAAGACAGAGGGAATGGGACCACTACAATCAGATATTTAGCTCAGATTTGCAAACAGCATTTATCCTAAATCATTATTGTCATGACAAAATTATATTCATTTTGACCTACACACATTGTGCAGTTGCTGCTTAGATAGTCTAAGCTAAGTGTTTTACTAGAAACTGTACTAGAGAAAAGTGTATTTCCAACCAAAATCCGATTGCTTTCTGCTTGCACGTACAAACTGCTTTTATGTAGAACTCTGATACCATGATCTTTTTTTTTTCAGCTTCACCTGCAGTGCTAATATAAAAAAAAAAATGAGACAAATTATTTGACAGACTGATTCTGATAAAATGTAAAATATCCCAAATTTTGGATGCTTCCAGAGGCAGACACACAGGTGCCCCTGCTGCATAATTCATATGACTTTCAAACCTCACACTGGCCTGATTTCCTGTGCAGCGTGAACCACTGAAATTGATCTACTGTCTTCTGATTGTTCCTCGCCTCTGCAGATGCACAGTTCTTCTGTGTTTTAGATTTGATCTCACCTGGAAAGCCCAGTTTCAGTCATTCAGTCTATTGGTTTGTTCAATTACTTAAACATTTTCTTAGTTGTGACAGTTGAAATATTTATCAAAGTTGCTTTATCTCATGATGAGTATACACAGTACAGTGCCTTTCGATAAGTATTCCCCCTCAAACTTTTCCACACTTTGTAGTGTTGTGTTTTGCCATTTGATTTACACACTACAGCAGCATGGTGGTGCAGTGGTTAACACTGTCACCTCACAGCAAAAAAGGTTCTGAATTTGAACCTCACAGCCTACTGGGTCCTTTCTGTGTGGAGTTTGCATATTCTCCCCATGCCTGCATGGGTTTCCTCTGGGTGCTCGGGTTTTCTCCCATTATTCTAAAATGTGCAGATTAGGTCAAGTGGCTAGTCTAAATTGCCCATAGGTGTGAATGGTTGTTCGTCTCTGTGTTAGCTCTGTGATAGATTGATGACTTGCCCAAAGTCAGCTGGGATTGGTTCCAACTTCCCAGGCAATTCTGACAGATAAGTGGTATGTATAAAGGATGGATGAATGGATTTACATACTATTCTTTAAAGACTTTAAGGTGGATTTTTTTTCATTGTGATTCAAATGTTAAACAAAAAATCAAAACTTTGTTGGTTGCAAACATATTCACCCCCTTGGTCAATATTTGGTAGAATCACCTCTGGCTGCAATTTTAGCTGCAAGTTTTCTACAATATATCTATATTGGCTTTGCACATCTAGATCTTGATATATTTGTCCATGCTTCTTGGCAATATTGCTTGGTCACATTAGATGGACACCATTAGTGACCAGTAATTCTGCAATGAGTCTTGTCACATATTCTCAGTCAGACTGAGGTCTGGACTCTGACTGGGCAATTCTAACACATTCAGCTTATTGGTTTTGAACCACTCTCGTGTAGTTTTGGTAGTATACTTAGGGTTATTGCCCTGTAAAAAGGTGAATTCCTGCCCCAGCCTCAAGTCTTTTACAGACTAGAATATGTTTTCTGTGAACACTGACATTGCTTTCAAAACAATAATAGTGGGTGAACTGAGTGTTGAAGTTATTTTGTTAACCATGAATATTGATACCACTTTTCAAATGCCTGCAAATTGGTTGTGTGATCAGAAATATTGGAGGAGAAAGTGAAGAGAAGTAGAAAGTAATTTGAGGCAGAAAGGCATGGTCAGTAAAGGCATTGAAAACAACAGCACTTGCCAAACTACAAACTCAGGACTACAATGCCCAAAGAGCACAGTGCCCCCTGTCACCAGCTTATTGAACTCAGCTGTCGCTCATTCACAACTCATTAACCACACTACTTAAAGCAGATATGCAGAACCTTTATTTTAAAATAAATTTCTGAGTGGATAGTATCTCCATCCTTGACTCTTGTATGCTGCATAAATGGGA
>JAODVO010000006.1:39040934-39051446 GCA_025400055.1 Notarius lentiginosus
ATGATGATCATGATGAAGCATCTCCACAGATCATAGCTATATATATATATGATCTGTGGAGATGCTTCATCATGTATGAATGACGCAACTCAGTGTGTTTGTTTGTTTATTTATTTATTTAAAGCTCACGGGCATTTCCGTTTTGACTTTTGAGGGAAAACGCGCCTGAGCCTTTTGTTAATCTAATCAAATACTTTATAGCCACTTCGGGCCAGGGCTTGCTTCTGTTTGAAACAGCAGGAGAGTTAAAGCTGTCTCCTGTGCGACTAATGGCGCGTCCTATGTTTTATGAGGGACATAGGAAAGACTGGGCTCTGATCTCGCTAAACAGCCGCCGTGTAAACCTGACACAGTACACACGGGAATTAAAACGAATAATGATTGGCCGGGAGGCGCTGACGGACAGCCCGAGGGCAGGACAGCATGCGGTGCCGTTATGCGGGACTTAAACTGGGAGACGCGCACACACACACACACACACACACACGCGTTGTGTCCAAAAGGTTGATGTCTTAACTTTCACCATTACACCATCACCTAGTCCAGTAGATGGTGAAAAATTATTTAAATCAGTTAATGGCAGCTCGTTTAAGCTGTTAAAGCAGGATAACCTTGGGTTTGTGAAACTATATAAATGTAACTATTATTATTATTATTATTATTATTATTATTATTATTATTATTATTATTATTATAGACGTACTACCATACGAAATAGCAGGCAGTACAGTGCGCCACTAGAGGTTACCATAGTTACCAGAGGTGGCCTGCTGTTTTCTAACTTACTAATTAGTCGCCTACACTAGTATTATAGTTATGTCTCCAACAATAACGCATCAGGAAACATGTGAGGAAAGGCGTGATAGGTGATGCAGAATCTCTAAGCAACCTATATGGCATAAAGCCCCTGGAGTTTATCACTCTTTCTTCCTTTTCATTAGTGTTTTTTTTTCCATATGAGAGAGAGAGAGAGAGAGAGAGAGAGAGAGAGAGAGAGAGAGAGACGTAGCAGTGACGCCTTTGGAATCACTCTTTGTGTGAGGATGATTGCCTCAAAGGCTAACACATTTATGCCCAGTTTTTTTTTTTTTTTCCCTTTTGGTAATTTTGGTAATCACTACCATTTAAGCAGTATATATGTGCTCTTACAGTTGGATTTAAATTCCAAGACACCATTTAGTGGCTCGTAAAATGCAGCATATAGTCATCAGCATAGTCAGATATGTACTGTAGGCTTATGTTCGATAAAGTTGATCATGATTATCTGATAGTCACCCATCAACGATTCATGAGAAACAAATTTACTCATATTGCAAAACCCACGAAAAGTCATACAATCAGTATTCATATCAAAGTGACGACAGAGTAATGTGTAAAGTGTTTAAAGTTATCTTAACTCAGTAGGCGATGTTAAAAAGCAGTGTTAAATTGAAGTCTGAAAATGCTTTGATTTAATTCTTTTTTTTTGCTAAAAATAAACACGTTCAGTCAATTTGCATCATTTATACACAAATCTGAGAAAAGGTTTCCAACAAATAGCATTGTTATTTTTATATTTAACTACAAATTTGATTTGAAGCATCTGAACAAATGAAAGAGCCTGAGGTAATGCTGAGGAACCTGTATTCACCACAGAATACCAGATGATTTCCTAAAAAATATGTTAGATTGTGTACTACTTAAATGCATACTACACACTATACAGTATATACCGAGGCAGAATACATTATACAAGTATTTCATTTCAAACACAGCATTAGTAATGCTTTCTCGAATAGTTTAACTAGACTGGCTTTATCACATAACAAGGAGTGAAGTAAAATTCTTGTGTGTCTTTCTGAAACTCTAAAAACCTGTGAAAACTGTAGGATATATACTGTGGGGTGTAGACTTTGAGGTTTAAAGACTGTGAGCTATATAATAGGGGATGTAGACTATGGGACATAGCCCATGAGGTGGGGTGTGGGGGGTATAGATGGAGGTATAGACTGTAGAGTATCGACTGTAAGGTATTAACTGGGGTATACACTGAGGTTGTAGGACAGAGTGGGGGTTATAGACTGTGGGCTACAGAATGTGGGGTATAGATTGTGGGATATAGACTGTGCAATTTAGACCATGGGGTATAGAGTGTGGGATAGACTGTGGACTGTAGATTTTGGTTTATAGACTGTGAGGTATAGATTGTAGAATATAGACTATGGAGAAAACATGGTAAGGCATAGACCTTGAAATATTAACTGTGGTGTATATATGATGGGGTATAGATTGTGAAGTATAGATTGTCAAGAATAGGTTTTGGGGTGAAGAGTGTAGGTTATGGACTGTAGGGTATAGACTGTGGGGTGAAGAGTGTGGGGTATAGATTGTTGGGTTGTAGATTGAAGAATGAAGAGTGTTGAGTATAGATAATAGGGTGAAGAGTATGGGGTAAAGATTATGGGGTGAAGAGTATGGGGTATAGATTAAGGGGTGAAAAATGTGGAGTATAGATAATGGGGTGAAGAGTGTGGAGTATAGATTATGGGGTGAACAGTGCGGAATGTAGATTATAGTATGTGAGTGGGGAGTCTAGAGTATGGGGTTAAGAGTGTGGGGTATAGATTATGGGGTGAACAGCATGGAATGTAGATTATGGTATGTGAGTGTGGAGTATAGATTATGGTGTGTGAGTGTGGAGTATAGATTATGGTATGTGAGTGTGGAGTATAGATTATGGGGTGAAGAGCATGGAGTATAGATTATGGGATATGAGTGTGAAATATAGATTATGGGGTGAAGAGTGTGGAGTATAGATTATGGTATGTGAGTGTGGAGTATAGATTATAGGGAGTGAGTGTGGAGTATAGATTATGGGGAGTGAGTGTGGAGTATAGATTATGGGGAGTGAGTGTGGAGTATAGATTATGGGGTGAAGAATGTGGAGTATAGATAATGGAATGTGAGTGTGGTGTATAGATTATGGGATGTGAGTGTGGAGTATAGATTATGGGGTGAAGGGAGTGGAGTATAGATTATGGGGTCAACGGTGTAGGGTATAGATTATGGGGTGTGACTGTGGAGTATAGATTATGGGGTGAAGGGTGTGGAATAGGGTGAAATGTTTGGGATATAGACTCAGCAGATTTAGTTGCCACAATACTTTAATTGGTTAACCTTCCTTCTGTTAGCAATGCTAAATTTACTCCTCATAAAACAAGATTTCAGTTTATTCCATGAATGAAGTTGGCTTGTCATTATTTATCATTATTGGTCATGTCAGTGTTTAATTGCAAGTACTGTATTGTAGTGCTGTGTGTTTGCCATCACACTTGTGCTCTTATTTTTCTTTTATTTAAATTCAAGAATTAATTTTAAGAAGATTGTTTCTTATTCTTTTCAGATTGCGGATCAGTATGACAAAGTGGATGTGATTAGAGAGATTGTGAGCACTGAAGGCCCTACAAGGGCCTGCATATTAACCACATTTTGAGAAGTTTCGATTCTTTTGTCCGTGTGATACTTGGCCAACATAATGACTATTAATTAATCTATTCATATGACCCATGGTGGCCTAATTTACTTGAAAGCACCCTGTATATACATGACTTCATGTGATGGATACCTTGACAAATATCTTGATAAATGCCTCACTATAGCCCATTTATATTCCATTAAAGGATTTTTAAACCTGCCTAGATTTTTAGTAGAGTTGTTTAGAATTAGTCATACTCAATTAAATATTCGCTACATTTATTATATTGGCTAATACTCCAGCTATATGCTGTCTACAGTAATTACAATTAGGCCATAACATAGGCCTTCTCATTTTATTTTTTGAAAACAATGAGTAAAGGAAAATTAGCCCGAATTTATAGCTGTCAGAGAGAACGCATTTCTGTTTTAAGACTGTAAAACTAAAACAATTAATTATATCACATTTTAGATTAGTCTTGGTATCACTTTTTTGCATTCACCATGAGCTTCTCCATGCGCAGCGGTGTGCATGTAATTTGGATAGGCCTACTGGTTTGTTGCCTGGTTGACATAGGGGCTAGCATGGAGTTCACTGGTGCTGAAGGCCAGTGGGCGAGGTTTCCCATGTGGAATGCTTGCTGTGAAAGCGAAATGAGTTTCAACATGAAAACAAAAAGCTCACATGGACTTTTAGTGTACTTTGACGACGAGGGATTCTGTGACTTCTTGGAACTTCTGCTCCATAATGGTAGACTCAGCCTACGCTTCTCAATCTTCTGTGCCGAGCCTGCCACTGTACTGTCCGATACTGCGGTCAATGACAGCCGCTGGCATGCGGTTACGGTGCGCAGGAATTTCAAAAACACCACTTTAATCGTGGATGAAGAAATCAAGTGGGTGGAAGTGAAGTCTAAAAGAAGGGACATGACTGTTTTCAGTCATTTATTCTTAGGGGGGATACCTCCCGAACTGCGATCAGTAGCCCTGCGGCTCACGTCTGCATCCATCAAAGACCAGGTTCCATACAAAGGATGGATAACCAATTTGAAGGTGAATGGATCAGAGCCGATGATAATCGGTAGCGAGGGCATCAACAGCGACATTTGTGAAGCGGACCATATTTGCCTGAATGGAGGAGTGTGCAGCATCGTCAACGACGAACCCATCTGTGACTGCTCTGAAACAGGATTCCAGGGGAAAGACTGCAGTGAAGGTAAGAGCCATTGTTATATTGTTGAAATGTCTTTTGTTTTCCCTCAACATAGCCTTTTCCTTGTTTTTTTTAATTTTAATACATTTGCACTAGTACCTCTGACAGAAGTGCATGCTACATCATGTTTGTTTCAGGCCTCCTCGGTGGCCATTGGTCATGTTACATCACATGTTTAGATTAGCACTAAAGACCATTGTTAAGAGCAATAAGTAATTTTGTTGCTACAGCTTCTTCAGAGTGTTCATAATTTCTATGATGATAATATAGAATCAATTACCAAAGATAAATTTCCTTAAAATGTAATAACAAATTTCTCATATAGATCTGGTATATGGAAATGAATGCAGCATATTTGGTGGTCTCATTCAAAAGTGACAAAATACGACAGGCGTATTCAACGTAAATAAGGAGTTGTTTGGTCTACTAAATATGAAGGTATAGTGGATATAATCCCTCCATTTCACACAAAGAAGTGAGCATTTGTCATTCATAAATCCAAAGAAAAGTTGATGCAGTGAAATGGTTGAAGTCATATATCTGGGAATGTTTTGAAATGAGTGGGAATGACATTGTGGTGAACTTGTCTATGGAGAGCTCAGTGTTTTTTGGATGTCCTGGTTGGTATCCAGGTATCTTCCCTCTTTGGCGTCCAATTACAGTTTTGAAATTTGTTCCATTGCTTCTCTTTTTCATTTTGGGTAATCCTCTTTGTTGATGGTTTCCTTGTCGATTGTGTCCTGGGCTTACGTCATGCCATGTTGCTAAGGAAACTATGTACCCACATAGTAAATTTTGGCCTAGTAATGCAGACTGGGGACTGTACATGCAGTTTTATGAGGAAAATGAAAGCACAGTTTGGTGTTGCTGTGAAGGGCATTTTGAGCTTTCAATATGGTATTAGATCTTCATCAGCATAAATAAGAGAGGATGTGCTGGTGGAATTGGGTGCGTTATAGAAAACTCGAGTCCCACACTGTGACACAGATTGTGAAATGACACATAAGCATTTTGTAGACGTAGCAGTAGCAGTAGATATCTCGAGACTGACAGTATCGTCTGATTTCATGATTCACAGAATAATTTGCTGTTCACTTTTGGTTATTGAGACACAGTACTGTATTTGGGCTTTGCATAATCGAAAGAGAAATCCATATCGCTGACAATAGTATGGCTGCTTTTTGTACTGAATGAGTAATTCTGAATGAATCACCATACTTAATTTAAGAGATTCTTCACTGTTATTAAGCTATGCTTTAAAGTTTCACATTAAAATGTAAATGTCTTAGTTAATGGAACAACCAGAGCTCTCAGAATATTCTTGTCATACCTCATTACAGATTGAAAGATTTGGCTTGGATGATGCCAATGAACTATAATAACAGTATCCTAGCAGTTTCCTTCATCTTGTACAAGATATGAATATGAAGGACCATCGTTGCTATTGTTAGCATACTTTTAAAGCTAGGAAAGAGAACAGAAACACATTAGAATTTAATGTATAGTGACAAAGATGCAGGAGTAAAACATTTGTTAAATGACTCCATGTCTTTTAACGCATCTTCATCCTTTAATCCCATCTTTAGCTGTCCTTCTTTTGGTTATTAATTATTGATCCAAGGGCCTTGAGCTGAGGGAGAAGCAGGAGAGAGAGCCTTTGTTTCCTCCATCTTCTATGGAGTAATGATGGTTTTCACCCTCATGGGCAAAGGCATTAGTCAGAGGCCACCAACTGGATTGGCCTGATTTGTACACTATATGGAAGAAAATGGGTGGTATGTGGATTTAATGTTTCCATTTTTATTGTATAAATGCTTAGTCATTCTCCCGACAGCCAGTCGTGGTAATGATATTCTTTAGCGAGACAGGGGTTGGGCTCTCAGTGGGAGAGACAGCCCACACTGCAGAGAATAACAGTACTACACTTAAGATATTTTTGTGCTGCTGGGAATGCTGAAAACAAGGGGTTTATTGGGACATTCATTATTATTAAGAACTACTAGTTATGCTTTCACTCGGCATATCAGCCGCCTTTCATTCGTACATTTTACTCACCTCATGTGTAAAATGTGTGCTTAAGAAGGCTGTTAGAAAACTGGAGTGTTTCGTTGAACAGTGAATCGGTTTACCAGCGATTATTTGTACAGGCAGCAGTTTGATAATTCCCCTCTTATCTGCTTTGTTTAAACATCATGATGGTTTTGCAGATTGAAAGGGATTAGAAAAGGAATATGCACATTTTAGGGCTACATAAGCATTGTTGTTTGTGCTTATTTAAGGATTGGAGCAATTGTGCACTTGTGCAATGAGACCAGACCAATTGGAGGGTTATTTCATTCTGCATATAAAGCTTTGGTGGTATCTCTGGCTAAGACGTTTGGCATTTCTCAAATTGAGAGATGTTAAGTGCAAAAGCGTCGAATGGATTCCTTGATTTCATCATAGTAGTCAGAATTATTTATTTGGCTAATTTTTTTTTTCCCATCTCAAAATCAACTGAGCATTTGAGGGTTAAAAGCCTTGCTCTCGGACGCAACCGTGGGCCGCGTGGTGGTGCTGGAATTTGAACTCACAATCTTTCAGTCATCCAAAGTCTTAACTATGAGTCTGCTCAGTGATCAGTGGAATAAACATTACTGAATAAACATTTATGTTCTCAAGACAAATTCCCCTGCACTTGAGTGAAACTAATATATATTAACATCTTGCTCATTTACAGTTGTGTTCGATAGTTTAATTAGTGGTTAATTATATATTATTATTGCAATATACTCAATCAAAAGCTCTGTAAGGTTAACCTTTATCCACTGCCTACTATGATTTACAATAGACTTTTATGATATTTATTGCAAACTTTCAGCATTCAAGACCTCTTAATAGCTTCCTTCAGTCACCTGTGGTGTTAAGTTCGACAGACAGATATATGACAAATATATCTGGTGATACCCTTGGTGATACTGAGTGATGGTATTAGAGAACACACTGTATCCATCTTAATATGAAGGATACGTTGGATCAGACTTGTTGATGGATAAAAATGGCTACTAGTCAAGCCTAGGAAAGTCAAGTCTAGGAAAGGCTTTACTTTGGAGTATTTTTGATGAGTCGCTGTGATGAATGTCCATAGTTATATAGTTGTACTCCAGTTTCTGTTACTTTGATGTGTGAAGAAGACACTCTTGAAATTCCCTATAATGTGGTCACAATCTGGTTAATTATAACAGATCTGACAGTATTATTATAAGACTAGTGGGTGCAGTATATTTATAGTACAGAGGCGGCGGCAGGAAGTTTTGGATGGTGGGGACGACGTGTCGTGCACTGAAGGCATGCCAAATCTAGGGGAGTCCAGGGGCATGCCCCCCTTGGGAAATTTTGGAATTTTTAACCCTATAAAACGCTATTTCCCGCATTTTGAGAGGCAAATTTTGGTGGAGTAAAGCTAAGTTTAATGTATCTATTAGAGTACATTTCGTCCAGAACCAATGATACTATAATGTAATTACGACTACTTAGTATCATTGAAAGGGTAACATGGGTTTTATTTTCTACTGTGTTTACATGTGAGTAAATACAAACACAACGTTCAAATGTACCTTGCTTAATTGAAGGAGCCAAAGTAGTGCATTCTCTCGTCATTGGAAGACGAGAAGGCAGCAGCAATAGGGGTCAAGTCCATGGTGTCCACGATATCTTTATGTACATGTAGCAGTGTACAGTTGTTAAGTCGTTGTTTGGTTATCGAAGACCGAAGGTATGTCAACACCCTTTTCAAGGTGGAGAAAGCTCCGGGGCGCCAGGATGAAGGGACACAGCAGGATTTAATACGGGAAAACAAAGGCGTGCAGCGGGCTGTTTATTCACACTACTGGGCTCCCATCGTAACTTGGGGGGGCATAGCCCCAGAACGTAATTTTTGGGGGGTCGACCCCTGCTGCCGCCACTGACATTCACATGTGCATGATGGCTGCCTCGCGTATCCTATGTCTGTTTGGTGCATCAGTTGTGCAGGTCCTCAAAAATGAATGCTATGCATCCGCAAAATACAATACACACACGAACAACAGGGGCAGCGTAGAAGCAGCATAACCAAATACTAACCTCCTTGAGTGTCGACATGTTTGTTTACATCATGCAAATCCGGAACTTCTATAGGGTCCGAGTCTCGTGAAATCCTCCAGTAACACGTGTAGTACATAGGCAAGTATTTGAACAATTACGTTCATGACACAGCCAGTTGTCTACACAAACGCAAGGTTACAAAGCAGCTATCTCTCAACCTTAATAGGACAAGTGGACCCAAACCACCATGCCAGAAAAATATCTTCCATTGCCCAACACAGCCACTGGTTTTTCTGTTCATTTGTACCTCCAGTGCTGAGGTCAGGGATTGAGCGCATCAGACGACTGTGTTTACAAATGCACAAAGATGAAGAACGTTTCCTGACAAGTGCTTATTAGAGGCAGAACAATGAACGCATGGGAAACCATGTCAGAAATGATCATCCTCTTATCTTATATATTTGATTTAATCAGTTGTGGCAGACGAGAGACGTGAGGGAGCCGTTGACTCAAATTGCTCTTCGATTTCAAAGAAAGGAAAGCTAAAATGTGCACAACTCAAACTGAAGTGGTGAATACAAGACACTGTGGGTTACGCTGCATGATGACTGAAAAATAATTTACACCCAGGAGAGGAGACTGTTGTACTCACTTTCCTCAGAACCCTGGGGATCCTCCACAGTTCTGACGTCGTCATCCTAACAAAACAACAATCAATTATTTATTAATTAATTAATATTGAACATGATTTTACAGATAAATGCGCTTCAGTGAGAGGCTCGTTTTTTGTTACAGACTTATATATATTCTTAAAACATTAAACATTACAAGTCACAACTTAAAAAGCTCATGCTTCTGTTACTATGGGAACACAGATCACAACTTGACACAAATTTCACACCCACGGTAACAGAACAAGATGAAATGGACTCTGTGACTAAAAGCAAAGGGACGTCAATGTGCTGCACATGTATTTCTCTCAGAAACGTGTATTTGATGGCTGTGACCTGTTCAGTCAATAGGCACATTTTATTGCTAATACACAGTAGGAAAGAAATCTAATTCAAAACTGTGAAAATTAAATGTGGTTTTGCTGATATTCGGGTGACCCTAAAGTCTTTACAAGCTGAAAGACAGCTCAGATTGGTTTTATAAAGTGCAGCCTGTATCCTACTTCTTCCAATTTATTAAAACACACATACGCACCACTTTCCAAAACAGAATTACGCACCTCTACTTCCTTCCATGTGGGAGGCAGAGCAGGAAGAGGAACATGAGAAAAGAGAGAGATGGATAAGAAGACACGTTAGTGAAAGATGCATCAAATTGTATGCGTTTTCATGCAGTGCACATGCGACAGACTACTTTAGTTATTCTTGGAAAAGCTAAGCACATGTGAAATCCAAGGACAGGACATAAAAAACATCATTAGAGCGGACTGTTATAAGGTACAGCTGGGATAGATTCCCATTGGGAATCTAGCCAGCAATCTATCCCACTGCTTATTCTTTGGTTTCCCATTATTATCCCCCGCCACGAAGTGCACAGGGGGCTATAGGAATGGAGTCCGTCCGTTTCGGTCTGGACAAGTTTTCTCAGAAACTACATAAGCTACATCAATGCGTGCTCATATTACTATTCATGATCTAAGTAGAGTTCGAAAATCTCATCTCATCTCATTATCTTTAACCGCTTTATCCTGTTCTTCAGGGTCGCAGGCAAGCTGGAGCCTATCCCAGCTGACTACGGGCGAAAGGCGGGGTGCACCCTGGACAAGTCGCCAG
>JAODVO010000006.1:39575740-39585748 GCA_025400055.1 Notarius lentiginosus
CAGCCCTGTGATGACCTGGCGACTTGTCCAGGGTGTACCCCGCCTTTCAGCTGGGATAGGCTCCAGCTTGCCTGCAGAACAGGATAAAGCGGCTAGAGATAAGGAGATGAGATATGTGACAACTGACGCTGCTCTCCCCTACATCCTCAATTACTCAAAAGCCACCGATCAACTTTTACCAGTTTTAAACACCAGGTGGCCTCACTGCTCAACGAAGCCAATAATATAACCCCCTTTCCTTCAAAAATCAGACAGCTGCAGGCATAAAAGAAACCCTTTTTTATTTTAATACCATATATAATGCAACAATTGCATATCTTTGGCAAAAATAAACTTTATAAACATTTTATTAACAGAGGTTAGCTTACAAAACCAAAAGATGGAAGTCTGTCAGACAGACATGGCAGACAAATGCAAGCAAACTGATTGGCAGCTCTGAATTAGTGGAGCATAATAATAATAATAATAATAATAATAATAATAATAATAATAAAACAATTATCACTATGCTGTATCACACACAGAGAGATAGAGAGAGAGAGGTCAGATATTCAGAAGTCAATATTACTGTTTTGGGAGAAGCACATGGCTGCTTTATAAGGTTTAAATCCAACAGTACAGCCCTGTCGCTCTCCTCTAAACCTCCTCTAGTAATACTTGCATCCTGTGTCATCACTATGTACAAATCGAGGGGAAATTGGCAGCCTTGGCAAAAGTGTGTTTGGGCAGCAACTTCACAATGGCAACAGTTAAAGTGATGCGATTAAACAGGGACGAGTTAAGAGATCACATCAGCGATTTGCTGAACAGCTTCACAGGTACCACAGGACGAGTGAGCTCGCACACAGACGGGACACATGACGTGTCCGAATAGATTAGACAGATTACTAGCACCATGGTTCAACAGGCTCTGTTGTTAGTTAGTTGCTCGAGGTGCAATCGCTCCTGATTAGAGCTTAATTTATCCATCACTAGAGAGTATTTCGATTATTTCGGCAGTTAAACTTGAACTCGACCTGAAGCAAGAAAAAAACAAAACAAAAAACGATGAGGGTTGCAGAGACGGCCGTGATACCCCTGACAGTTTCATGGAAACATAAGCCAAAGTGTGAGTTTCGAAAGAGTCTGAAAAGTCCAGTACTCGCGCCAAACCCAGTCCTGCTAGTAGCAGGTTCTGAGGATATCAGCTTCCTGTTTCATCAGTTTAGCTTCCTGTAGGTCCGTTCCCATGACTTCCTCATTTACAGAGCCGCAGAAAGGCGAGTGTTTTTTCCTTTCTTTCTTCCCACAGCCACTTTTCTTCCAGAGTCCACATTGTCTCCAGTTTCCTCTTGAGCCAGAGCAACTCTATCGAGGTCATCTGTGCAGCAGAGTGCTACATCCACGCTCGAAGCACAAACCCCATGCATGCCTACAGCTCCTACGAATGTCCACCGAGAAGTTTTTTTTTTAAAAACCCTGCCTCTTTGACTTCTCTCAGCGCTCATATCACATCAGTCAGACAGCTTGAAGTTGAGACATGGATAATAACGATGCTTACAGAAAAGTTCTTGGTTAAATCCACCTCGCTGCATTGTGTCCTATACTTGTTTAAATGCTGAAGAAGTGACACACGTGGGAATTAATTCTGGATACGTAATGGCACGGGACTACACTTACTACAGAGATAATCGATCGTCAGATAAATACTGAAGTGAACGCAAAGAACCACAGCTCTGTTTTCATGCTGTTCTCTCCACTACAATGATACTGCTCAGGGAGGTTGGGGTTAGGGCACTGATCCAAACAGGATGAAGAGGAAAGTCACATGGGTTTGACATCATAGCTACGAGTGCACGGGGCTCCAGGGGACACGTCATCTTGACCGGACGAAATACAAAAAACAGCAGTACAAAAATAAAATAACTACAAGTATTTAGGTCAACTAATTATTGCATTTATCTTTGTATCATATTTCTTAACTGAAGTCTTATGATCCAAAATCAATGGCACTTTTATATATATATATATATATATTTCCTTTTTTTTTGTTATTTTCCCTTATCTAACTTTTCGTCTTTACGCTGAAGCCCAAGCCACTTGTGAAAGTCATGCATTCATTCTCAAGATATATACATTTGTGTGTTTTTTGTTTTGTTTTTTAAAGAGGTGGAAGCATGCAAATCTCCTCTGAGTTTTTTTTCCCCCCCGCCCCTCCTCAAAGTTCTCTCTCTCTCTTTTTTTTTTTCTCCCCTCAAACTGTTTTAGTTGTGAAATGTAAGTTGGTGGATAATTAGATTTTGTTTGCTTATTTTTTCCTCCTGCTAATCTTTTCTGTACAACAAAAGAAATCTTCAGTATGGCTTTTCTCTCCTGTGTTTGTGTTAGTATTGCCTGTTGGATGAGATGATTGGAATATTTTGAGAAAACAAAGGATTAATTCCAAACAAATTAACTTCAACCAGAGGAGAGAGGCCGGGACAGGCCACAGGAACGAGTCACATAGTGAGGGGTGTAAAGGGAAATAAAAGGTGAGTTGGCTAAGAAGCCGGACTTCATTTCCTGTCCAGCTTCCTGCTCTTGCGTCTCGAGGCGCCGAGGCTGGTACGAATGCCTGCTAGGTGCAGGAGCGAGCCAGCTGCCTCTTTCAACTCATCATCCACCTCGGGCTTGGGATCGTGTCTGGCCCTCTTTAATGGAGGGTGGCTACCATTTGCCCAGCCTGATCTCTCTTGTTGCCCGTGCGGGGCGACACTGGAACCCGTCGTTTGCCGAAGAGAAGGAGATACGGGGACACTGCTGTAGTTGTGGTCTTGTTTGGGATCCCGGCTTACCACCACCAGATCCCTCCGGGAAAGATCAATCGGACCCTCTTGCTCATCTAAGACAGAGAGAGATGATCAGAGCAATTTGTGAAGATCTAATCCGAGCCTCGACGAAGAGATATTGAATGCACGGGCCATTCTAGAATCCGGGGTACATTTATTTCGCGTCTCTAAACGAGATAAGCCTTTTGTTATTTTCCACAAAAGAACTCTTTATTGAATCAGTTTTGAACGGTAATGCGTAATGACAAACTTGCACCAACAGCAATGCTCGATGTACATTTTAGACCCAATTTATCCATAAAACATTAACTAAATAACTCCCACATTGTTCAGTCTAACAATTCTATTAACGGCTATAAAATCAACTGCACAGAACGTCTATTTTCTGTATTATGTGAAATTTCAGTCATGAAAAATAGTTTTTTTTTTTTTTAATCCGTCCCAATGTTCTTGTCAACTCTGTTATAAAACCGCACAAAGACTTTTAATAACGCGCACGATCCCTGCACCGAGAGAGGTCACTTCCTCCGGCGGGGAAACTTCAGAAACGCAGTGATGTGTGTTATGTTTCTTCTCTCGCTAATTTGACCAAAATGTTGAGGATACACCAAGAGTAGATTAAATCTGTTATTGGACTGAATCTCACTCATTTAAAAAAATAAATAAAAGTCCATAACATGCCACGCTAGTTAGTCTGAGGTTAGCGTGTGGAACATATTCAGACACAAAATGGTGGAAAGCGTCGACTCTGTCGTCGTCGCCGTATCCATTCCGTCAATGGATTTAACCCGGTTTGATGATAACGGAGCTGACGATGACTAACAGAGTTAAGGCTTGAACCGTACCCGCGATTATAGAATGGGCCGCGTATGTCTAGACAAAACAACAGATGTAGATGTACAAAAGTAGAAGAGAGAAAATGACAGAAAGATGGATGACATCTGTATAATGGCGCTCTCTTACATGGGTCAATGTTCTGCTCTGAGGCAGACTTTAACAGCATCATGGCAGTGGCAGCATCAAAATCACTTTCTGAAACGAGAAAAAAAAAAAAGAAAAGAAAAAAAATCGAATGGACACAGGTTGGACTGTCAGTGCACCAGTCTTGGTTTGTGTGTGTGTGTGTGTGTGTGTGTGTGTGTGTGTGTGTGTGTGTGTGTGTGTGTGTGTGTGTGTGTGAATGAATGAGCCACTTTCAGCCAGAGCGATCCTTCATTACAAAAGCACCAGTGCCTTGGTTGTCAAGGTTACAAAATACAGGCAAGAGATGGCATTTGCACTCGGTGTGGCCCGGCAGAGGATGAGCAGAACAAAAGGAGCTGAGATGAGTGATCTGCTTAAAGGTGTAATGATAGATCTGCTAAATGGTATATGAAGGATATGACCCACTTAAAGTCCTTCAGAAGAGGACGGATGCTTGGAGGCACTGCAGTTAAGTCCACTTACCCTTTAGAGAGTAGCCTTGCTCCAAGGAGAACAGGTGACAAGGAGGAGATGAGGCACTGCGGAGAACAGAGAGGTATTTATTACACACGGTACTGGCACTGGAGCTTCAGGGCTGGACAAAATGGACAAAAATAGCATACGGTCATTACATTGCTAAACATATACCTTGTAATATTTCTGTCTCGCAGCATTTTTGGATGTTGGGGTCCGTTTCTGTACAACCTAACAATCAGCGCTGAACCAACTCAACCTTGAACAAACCGGGCTTTAGACAGTCACTACATGTCTTGTGAAACAAAAACACACAATCTTCAGTACGACGACAACAGATTGGTTTAAAACGAGGATGCGCTGCATGCTTGGCAGAGCACTTTAAAAAAAAAAACACTACAAATACATGAACAGGTTTGTTTGTTTTTTTTTTATTATTATTATTATTAAACAGCCATTTAAAAAGAACATTTCCAAGCCAACTTCATTTTATTCTATCCGCATTCACTGGATATGAGCAATCGTGTGCTCTAATTGGCGACTCTACTACTTAGCTATCAGCTCATATATAGCATGAGTGAAGAAAAACAAAATGGCGGCGTGTGTTGCTGAACCAGCCGAGGATGAAATAAAAACTTTACTTGAAAACAAAAACACAGAATGAAAGTATTTGATGGTAAGAACCAGGGCAGGAATTTCACGAAGGCCCTCTCAATTTGGCCTTGTGCCCTTGGAAAAAAAATATCTGCCGTAAGGCCACGGTGGCCTTGATGCCCTGCGGTTTTGTAGTCCGCCTCAATAGGCTTTAACATCACCTGCGTCTATTGAGAAAAAAAAAAATACGTCTTTTGATGACATTCCGGATTCTTATTGAGCAACTCATCAGTGGCGGATCGGACTCGAGCCTGGCATCCGACGTGCTATAATGACATCAATCTATCACCAGCCAACCACGAGACTTGATCAAATGCATCCCCCGCCCACTTGTGTCCGCGTCCGAGACGTTGAATTTTCACAGAAGGAGGGAAGAAGTTGACCGAGGTAAGACTGTGTGATAAATTAACGAACGAATAAGGTAGGAATTTCAACATATAGGGCTTAAGTTTGTTACCGTTAAATAAGCATCGCTTGTACAGTAACGTTATGTCGTTACAACGTTGACCCACTTTTAACGTGCGGAGTACCGACTGTAGCCGGTAAATGCTAACTAGCTTGCGGTCAAGTTTTTCTTTTGTCGAGCTTTAAGCATAAGGTCATGGATGTTACTGCTCGTTCCTGCCATAATATGATACATGATGTCTGTTCATAGCCACTTCTTTAATCTGTGCAGTTAGCATCGTTTTGTTTAACCAAAGTGTAACTGCGGCCATCTTGACGAGCTCACCATCGCAAGAGGTTTCATCTCATTGTTTTTGGCGTCATGACAACATTACTTTAATTCATTTACCCCCTCTGTGTAAATTAGAAAATGGCGCAACTTCCTCTGGAGCCGTCAACGGACAAGCACAGACTTGTCTTGAGTTCTGAGCCAATCACAACAGGGCAGCGCTGTGGCCTGAGCTAAACCACGATAGTTTAAGTTTGTTTAAATTACAAAAATATATATGAGTACACCCAATGACCGTCTCATATACTCTTCACATACCCGTACTGTTTAAGTAATGCAATAAAACTAATCTTTAAAAGTAGTATTTACTCAAACTGTTTGAACAGAATGAGCTTTCGGGTTAACGGCGTAATAGTGTCGCAGTGCTCTGCAAATTTGCAATTTAATATTTCAGATCTTGAGACGTGAAAGTGCTATTTTAAGAAATAAAAGGTCAGAAATGTTTTCTTTGTCGTCTATTTAGTTCATTTTATTTCCTCAATCATTTTCCTTGATTGATTGAGAAATCGGTCTGGGCTCGTATGGGTGAATCAGTAGCCTGCATGCTAGTATACGTTCCTTTTACAGTCAAACATTTTGATGGACTCCAGGCTCAATTTTGATGAATCAAAAATCTGCGTAGTAGTCCAGTCTGAAGATGCTCTTGCACATTCGGTGTCAGTTGAACAAAAATTATGGGAGGATATACTGTAGGTTTAATAAGTTTTACAATTTTTGAAGTGAGTGGATTGATAAGTTTAGATGTGTTCAATATTTTCTTATCTTCAGACGTAGTGTCGGAGACGTTTCTTTACCTGCTTGATAGTTTCGACTGAGACTCCCAATCTTCCTCAGAAGAGTCATTCGTCCTTAAATTAAATTCATTATGGACGTGAACATAAAATCATTGTTTTTTTTTATTTTATGGCCTTGGTGCTCTGGCTTTTGGCCTTCATGCCCTCAAAAAATTGACGGCACAAAAGGCCAAGCGGCCTTGCCTCTAAAATGACGAAATTCCAGGCCTGGTAAGAACATATCTATTATTATTATTATTGCATTTTTCACAAATTGCTCCTGTCATTTCACCAGTTTTGTTTACATCCTAAGCGGAAATGATTTTGTCGGACGGTTTTTGTATAAAATGTATCGAACTTGCGAAAAATAAAAACGCTCCGTTTCTCAAAATCCAGTGAATGTGGATAGAATAAAACAGTTACTCCACTCAATCTCGTCGTACCTATACTGTGTCCAAAATCGCTCACTCGTTCACTACTCCCTACATAGGGAATTACTATACAGTGAGCTCATTGGTAAATGAAAAAACGCTTTCGGACACTACTCCGTCACGCCGTTATTTACGTCATTACCGTCGCACAATTAAAACGTGCCGGATCAGTCGGCTGGTGGGTTTTCAAAATAATAAATACATGCGTGTGTTTACTGAGCGCATTTCCTACATTAATCAACACATCTTTCAGTTCTTTTAAATCAAGGCTGAATACTGTCTTTCTTCTTTGCCGCTGCCTTTTATTAAATCAAATTTGAATTCATTTTGATTATTTCCTTGCTCTGCGCTGTAACTTTTATTCCTGTATTCCATTTTAGCTTATTTTCTATCCTCTTACTATTTTCAATTGTCCTTGAACGTCCGTTTATAATGCGTCCCTTCCTCCGTCCGTCCCCCCAACACACTTTTTATTTTTCCAGCGTGACCACAATGCATGATGGGATATATTGCTTGGTTGTACACTACTTTTCATGATGCATCGTGGGATACTTCGAGTGCACTATACAGGGTGTAATAATTCTCACTATCCATTCGGACAGCGCTACAAAATGGCGTCGTCACTATATATAGTCCACTATATAGTGAGTAGTGAGTGATTTCAGACACAGCGCTGGCTTATAGCCTACTCAGCGCGACATGCCTACTCGGCGATCAGCTCACGAACTCGATTTTGTGGAATAACTTAAATACAGGCAGTGAAACGGAAATTACAACGTATTTCCTCGTATTACAACGTATTACAAAGAACTTCCTCGAGTTCTTTTGGATGGTTAACGGTTTAAGATTTCTACTCGGAAACTTAAGCGGGTCTGTTGTATGGTTCTACATGGACCCTTCATGGGTTCTTACATAAGGGGAACATTCCTCAGAGCTTGTTTTACCCAAGAATTATTGAAATAATGACTTTTTTTTTATTAAAATGATGAAGTAATTTAAATCACTTCTGAAATAAAAGGTTTTAATCATTTTAAAAGCGAACCTTATATATAAACCATGGTTCGTTAAAAGGCCCATCAGGGTTTGTTCGTTTCGAAATCTAGTATTACAGCTATTAAGAAAGGATGTATTTTTGTAGGTCGATCATAAATCCAAGGAAAATATGATGGAAATTCGGACCGCTGGTTTTGTTCGTCGCCGTTCTGGATGAATGAACGGCTCAAACCGATGCCTGCTCAGCCCTGATTTTAAAGCGTACTGCTGAAGACGGTCACCTGGGAGGAGAGGCAGGTGGCGTGCAGAAAGCCTGGGCGCTTGGGAAGTGCTGTTTCTTCAGGGCTTGCATCAGCGTGGGCCGGAACTCAGGGTGAACGCACCACAGAGAGCCTTTCCCATTGGCCTGAATTAAAGAGAGGGAAGGAGCAGAATGCCAAGAAATGAGCATGACTATAGCAAGCTGTTTTCAGGAAGCACTACAAATACACTCCTTTATGTGCTTACTCATAACCACACACACACACAGCACCACATTATGCAATACAGGGCTAAACCTATTGTATGTGTTGCACTCAGTCATACATAATAGCCCATTTCTGCAAAAGCCCCAGAAGCTTCCTCCGGCAACATGGCGAAGCAGCTCAGAACGATACCGTGTTTACGTGCGCATGTTTGCCTACATATGCATGCGTGCGTGTCTGTGCTGGCTTGTGTACATAAAACTGGACTCATCACCTCTTTGTCTGAGGTGTGGCCCTGCAGGGTTAATATGACCTTGACTCAAATCATCAGCCGGGCTCATAAACAGGAAAGAGGAAACATCGCCATGGCAACAGACACCAGGCTGCGCCACGTGAAACCCACAGATTCACTCAGACACACACACACACACACACACATTAACGTAACACATCACATCATCAAGCCATCTCGCTTTCTGCAGGTCGCGCTCAAAAGAAATGGAAGCTCGACTGTAAACCTGCGCCATCGGAAGAAATACATAGCCTGCTCTCGAATATTTTTTAATTAGTTAAAAAAGCACTCTCTTCTCTTTAAGCCTTGTTATAAATCTGACGATGAGTGACTTTCACAAGTCACCTCGACCTTGTTTACATATACAGCTTGTCCAAACGCATGTACACTTGTAGACACACGTCTTTGCCGCATCAGGTGAAATATGAAAATAGGCGTGACGGATAACTTCCTGTGCCTTTGCGACAACAAAAAAAACAACATTTCAAATTAAAACGGTCGCGTTATTTTTCTAATGTTCAACTGCTAAAGTTTAACATGGCATGGAAGTCACGGACCGTGTGCATTTCAAGGCGTTCTGGGACAGGAAAATAACAAACGACTGTGTGATGACGCCAAGTCGAGTTCCTGAAGTTGAATATTTTCCATAACAGCGCAACAACAAAGTGTATGATTGTTCCTATACCACGGTACAATGCCAACAGTGACCAATTTGTATTAATTACTCATTATTAATCATATCCTTTTCAGTCACGTTGTGGAACATTTATGAAACAAGCTGGTTCCTGTCATCATCTATGTCGGAACATGTTTTGTTCGTCGCACTTGAAATACATACGGCAAAAAAAGCAAGTTTGTCATGTTATCAAGAAACCACAAACTTGTTAAAGTTTCAGTTTTGATTCAGCATTAAGTTACAGCTTTACCTGTACTGTCACAAAGCACAGACACTGGAGACTCCTTCCAAAAACGTCAAATAAACATCGCTTCATGGAAAAGTTCGAAATAATCATTAGACACTTTTTTTTTTTAATCCGGTTATGTGAAATGTCCGTGAAACAAGTCCACGTGGCGGTTATTAAGAAAGAAACTACTGTATAATGGTGTACGTTAATATAACCATCGCAGTTGGAACTACGGTCTGAGCTGCTGAGGTATTATGTACTGTATCGACAGTGAATGTGGTTAACCCACTGTGGCTCAGGTGAGACGAGTATTTTTTCCAACACCTGTGAAAAACGTACTGCTCGTCTCACTTCCTGATGTGGTTTGAGTGACCAGACTTAAATCTGTGTTTACACGTCTTCAGTACGACCTTTATAATCCTGATACTGTATTCTATCCACATTCACTGGATATGAGCAATCGTGCGCTCTGATTGGCTACTCTACTACAAGGCTATCAGCTCATATACCGTGAGTAGA
>JAODVO010000006.1:39706974-39719570 GCA_025400055.1 Notarius lentiginosus
CTACAATAAGACGATGATCCAAAACACACCTCAAAATCTACAATGGAATACCTCAAGAGGCACAAGCTGAAGGTTTTACCCGGGCCCTCACAGTCCCCTGACCTAAACATCATTGAAAATCTGTGGATCGATCTCAAAAGAGCAGAAACTTGTAGAACTGGAAGCCTTTTGCAAGGACAAATGTGTGAAAATCCCCCAGGTAAAAAGTGAAAGATTATTACCTGGCTACAAAAAAAGTGTTTACAAGCTGTGGTACTTGCCAAAGGGGGTGTTACTAGGTACTAACCATGCAGGGTGCCCAATCTTTTGCTTCAAACCCTTTTCCTTTTTTGTCATTTTGAAAATGTAAAAGATGAAAATAAAAAATTGCTTTTGCTTTAAATATAAAGGGAATGAGTCATCTTTAACTTTATGCCTTTTGGTGAACATTTCATCTTGCTTAACTGTTCACAGTAACAGCAATTTTGACCAGGGGTGCACAAACTTTTGCATACCACTGTGTACCCAGAGCAGTGGGCAGCTATGCTACATCGCCTGGGGAGCAGTTGGGGGTTCGGTGCCGTGCTCAAGGGCACTTCAGCCATTATATAGAGGCAGGGGAAAGTGCTGTTCATTCAATCAACTCCCTTCACATTTTTCCTGCCAGTCCTGGGAATCGAACTGGTGACCCTTTGGGTCCATGGCTGCCCTTTATTATTATTAAAACATGGATCTTTAAAAGGATAATCCATGTTTTGCATTAATTATCTTTGCTAAGTCATACCACAGTTTGTTTTCCCATTTCATATACTTAATGACCTTCAGAAATTAGATAAATTAATTTTATACTGTGCACAACAGTGACTACCTTTTTTTTTTTTTTATTTCAAGGCACCTGAACACCAAGTCTGGAAAATTTATTGAAAAGTGCAAGAAACTTATCAGCTCATTATACTTATGATGCAGCGTGCTACATATGTAATCAAACCATCAACTGTAATGAGAAAGTAATGTGTGGTTGGTATTATAGGCTGCATTGGTGCCATTACTATAGTGTACAGAGGTGTCACTTCTTGTGAAACCCTACGTCAAAATATCAAAGGGGTGAATGATATTAATATCAATCACCAAACAGCACACAAGTATGAGCCTGATTGCTCATTCATTCATCATCTATACCACTTATCCTTTGTGGGTCATGGACGAGCTGGAGCCAATCCCAGCTGACATTGGGCGAGAGGTGGGGTACATCCCGGACAGGTCGCCACTATAATTATGGGGTTAACACAGCCCTTCACACTCACGCCCATGGAAAATTTAGAGTAGCCAGTTGACTTAATCCCAATATCTTTGGACTGTTGGAAGGAAACCAAACAGTGTGAACCACTGCGCAATCCTAACTCCTCGGTTCTTCATATTTATTTCCCAGCATTATAGTATGTTGTAGCACTAGCAAGGTTTTATTACCTGATACGCCTCTCCTTTTATAACGTGTCAAAGTCCCATCCATTCAGAGAGGCTATAAAAATAAATGCTTTGGCAGTGGAAAAATTTTTAACAGCTCCACTCATTAATGGCCATGGACTGACATGTATTTTCATACGATTGAAAAAGTTTCTTAAGTAGCCTACAACTGAATTTCCTCACTAAAAGCCTTATCCAGTAAAACTGAATGAACTAATGTAGCCAGGATCTGAATCCTGTAATATTATAAATGCAAAATACAAATGGGTGACAAATTAATGGAAAACCAGTGGGTTAGTTATGCTGTAGGAGGCATTTCATATTCTCCTGACCTAAACCCAGGCCACAAGAGCTCATTGAATGGTTTGATGAAAAAGATGTAAATAAATATGTTACGACCTTCACAGTCAAAAGATCTCAACCCAGTTGAAGACCTATAGAAGATTTTGGACAGACATGTTTGCACTATGCTTTTCGCTATCATTATCAAACTACCAACCGGGGATTCAACCATTTAGTACAGTATCAAGGTACAGTGAAGTTGTTCTGGTGGCTCATGGTAGTCCAACTACCTTACTAAGACACTTTATTTTTGTTCCCTTTAATGCAGAACCCATTTGTGGATTTGGTAGAATTTTTCATTCATTACACCATCTGGAAACGAGACCCTCGGAGGTCTAGACTATACTGCTGTGCACATGTGCATCTTGTAGTATTTGGTAGCTACTGGAACTGAGGGATGTATTATAATAAAAGGAGGTGGTAAAAATAGCTTCTTCTGCGATTAACCATCAGGTATGTGAAGCTAAGTTTTTTAGGCAGTCATACGGCACCACCCAACTTTTCCAGAACAACTGAAAAGGAATTAAAACAAACAAACAATGCACAGCTGAACCACCTACACTTTCCTGTTCTTGCAGTTTAGTTGTTAGTTTACATTCCCTCTGCACTCAGTAGTCCTGCAAGACAGGCAGTTATAATCCCAGCCCCTAACATTTCCATTCCTGAAAAGAGTCTTTTGTTCTCCTTCTGGTTTCAGTTCCCTGTGGATAAAATTCCTGCGATGTCACTTCACAAACCCCCATCTTTTCCACACATTCGTTCATTCTCTTTCACACTTTCTCCATTTCCTGTATGGACCGCACGCTCACCTCAGAACATAGCGCTTGTGTTTGAAAAACTCTCATGAGTGCTGCCTCCAAGAGCTGAACTTTGTGATATTCTAATTGCTTTCCACTATTTTCAGCAGCCCTCCCTCCTCACCAGCATGTCCCAGAGCCTTGAAGGCATGCAAGCAGAAATAGCACACATTTCTTCTATCCGTGCCTTTCTAGAAAGACAAAAGAGCCACCAGTAAGGAAGCAAATTACACAGTTCTCTGACCCAACCACGTCCCATGCCAGACACCTAATAAGATCGATAGGGAAGACTCTTCTATTATATTTCACTGTCTATACTTGAAGGAAAGAAAACAACGGATTTCTTTTCTGTGCAGTGTGATGGATATTGGTGTGGGGTTATTTTAGTCCTGACCGTGAAATCTGTTTGATGCAATCTTATTTCATGAAAATTTGTAAGGCTCTGAACAAGTGAGTCATGGATTTAATCAAAACGAAGCAAGCAAAGGAACAAAACGTCAACCCTAACAATGATCACAAAAAATTCACATCAAGTAAATTCCTTACACCACTAAGAGTATTCCTTGTACTTCTGGTGCACAACATTCAGTAGAATTTCATTTGACTATGTGCACGTGCCCTCCAGTCCTATTAGTGGGTGGGTGGGGGTCAGTATGGTGCAGAAGGTTAGCTGAGGCACATGCTGTTAAGCCTGCCCGGCAAAGCCTTTATTATAGTGATCAGTTGTGGCAGTGGCTGCCAAGCATTATCTTTTTTTTTTTTATATAGCTGCTGCTCCATTACCACATGTTCACTTGGACCCTGACCTGTCCAAAAAGTATGCCATTAAACATGGTGACCAAACTTATTTTACATTTTTCCTGGCACTTTCTTCAACAAACACAAACACCCAGACCAAAAGGTTGTGTGTTTAGATCCCAGATTTACTGAATACAAGCTGTAGGGAAGCCATGGCCTAATGGTTCAAGAAGCAGCTGTAGGACTAAAAGGTAACTGGTTCAATTTCTTAAACCAGCAGGAATGGCTGAAGTGCACTTGAGCAAGGCACCCAACCTCCAACCCTGCTCTGGATATGTAGTACGTTGCTCTGGATCTGCTTGGTGCCTGTAATATAGCAGGTTTTTCAAACAAGGCTTTTAACCTTCAACCATTTGGACTATATAAAATGTATTCCACAGGTTCCTAACCCTGGTTCTGGAGAACCCCCTGGCCTGCATATTTGTGCGTTCTCCCTGTTCCCTGGGGCAGCATAGTGATGGAGTGGTTAGCATTGATGCCTCACAGCGAGAGGGTTCTGGGTTTGAGCCCAACAGCCAATGGGGGGGCCTTTCTATGTGGAGTTTGCATGTTTCCTCCACAGTTCAAAGGCATGCAGTAACATTAACATGGGGCAACCTTGGGCAGATGCCTTTGAGTAGGGCAACTAACCCCAAAATACTCCCAAGGTACTGTAGCATAACTGCCCACTGCTCTGGGTACGTGTATGCATACATGTGTGCGTGTTCATTGCTAAATACAGAGAAAGTTCACTGTACTCAAGTTTGCACATGACAAAAAGGCTGCTTCCAACACACCCCCACTTCAACATAGGAAGGGCTGTTAATTTAAATAGTCAATTAATCAAATCAGGCGTGTTGGGAGAAAAGAAAACAAAACAAAGGCTTGGTGGACAGAGCATACTGAGACCAAGATTGGAAACTGGTGCTTAAGTCCAAGTAGTTACAGGCCAAGAGCCTCACTCAAGTCCACACTATTATTTGTTCAGAATCTTAATTGCAGAGCCACAAATGACCCACTTTCAATTTCCAAGGTTTCTGAACACTGGATTCAGGTGAATAAAGAATGTGGCTTTAAAATTAAGCTCTTTGGAACACAGGCATAGTATGCTCCTTAATATGAAAAATTAACAACAGAACACAGAGGCCTATTAGACACCTTCATACATTTATCATAGCAACAACAGGAGTAGCTGGAGGCTCACTCAAGAGCATGCACACAACATCCATCAGCAGTATGTGATAATGACCCAAACGATTACTAAACCATGTGTGGAGATGGACAGTCAGGACTAGGGAAAAAGAAAAAAAAAAATCTCATTAAGTGTCAAGGAAAGGCGTACATTGGGTTCTTGCTTGTTGAGATAGATGGCCAGCATATCTGACCAGCACTCAGTCCCGGATGAGGATGCATTTCCTTCATGAGAAAAACTGAAGAGAGTAATGCAAACCATCTTTGCTAAATCAATATGATTCAGCCTATTTTGCGTCTTACACACAAGCCTGTACGTATATTCCTCAACAGTGTAAACGCCTGGCTTAAACATTGATTTTTATCTCTAAAGCTATTTGTATTATCAAGTCTAGTCTTTCTATTAAAAAACATTCAGCATGGAGAAAATGAGGCATTTCCTCTGAGAAGTTGCTATTTTTGAGAACTGCTACCAGCCTTTGAATTTTCCACTTAGATGGGGATGTAAACAATAATGAATGCCCGAGACACCAGAGGGCTTTAACAGGTCCTCTTGCAGAGTAGTAGCGTTTCTTGAACATGAATAAAGCATGACCGCTAGCTACAGCTATGGATAGCCAGACCAAGTTAAGTCACCCAGCTCCATGACTTCCAAAACACTGACAACGGTCACCACAAACGCACTAAAATAAAGCAACTTTTTCCACCTTCTCCAAAGCCCACAATGCAGCTTTCAGATGATCCTTCAGCACATGCAAGAAATGAGCGCATCCATAGGATGGGACTTTACAGTTGCTAAGAGGGGGAAAGAAAAAGCGCCCCATGTGCCTAATCTATGACTTATGGAAATGAGAAGCATGGATACGACTTCATAATGACATTAGATTTGTGAACAACCCTTGAATACCCCATTACCTACACTTGATTACCCCAAAAGGCCTCATCAGCCAGCAATATCTACGCACATTAACAATGACACTCGGCAACATGTCTGCCTTTCCGCCTCGAGCCTTTTGGACATCCACACTGAACTGTGGCTGCTTTTCAACAGCCCCTTTTAAGGAAATGGCAGTGCTTCGATAGACATCAAGCTAAGCTGAACATTAGCATTGCTGGGAAAACATCCACATGAGGATAGAGCAAGCATGCAGTGGCTGGAAAAACACTTAGAATTAAAACTTATACTCTCCCTGAAATAGCTTAAACAGTAGTTACCTAGCTTATTTAACATCCTTAAAAAAAAAAAGCCTATATGAAAAAAGTGTTTGTATACACAAGCACAAAGTCCCACAACTGGTTATTTTGTCCTATTTAAAAAAAAAAAAAAAAAAAAAAGTATAGCTGCATGCAGACCATTAGAGCAAAATAGCATGACCTAAATTGTCCAATTATTTAGCTTTAACTTTTTAAAACTCCAGTCTTAGCTCAGCTGAAAACATCTTTTATCAAGTGGGCAAAAGACATTTGGGATTAATTGTTAATTTTATTGGAAAACAAATATACAACTTGGAATGGATTCTTTGAGGCATGGCTGTGCCATAAGCAGTTAACAAAGAAAAAGTGACTAATTATAAAGCATAGTAATAACGAGAGAACAAATACAAAAAGACTATAGTGTACGAGTACCTGCCGATAAACCCGTTAGTATTTAATTCACTGATGTTGCAATAGTGCAGTGTTGAGGATTTTCTTCCACTTTTATAAGTAGTTTGTTGTCCATGCAGAGCAGTTCCTCGAGAGAGAGAGAGAGAGAGAGAGAGAGAGGGAGGAGGGGGAAAAAAAAAGAAAAAAAGGGAGGGAGAGAGAAACTGGGGTCATTTTAGACTCCACTCTTGAGGTGACAGGCAAGCAGACTACAAAAAGCACAAAAAGAAGGTAGTGCTAGCCAAACTGTCTGCCTATACCCATCACCTGATCCTGTGACGGCCTGCTAGATCAAAACAATTACCAAGCACGGAAAGGGGCGAAACAAACAAACAAAAAAAAAAAAAAAGTTACACATGCAGTTCTTTTGGACAGCAGAAGATGGGGAAAATTAAAATGAAACATTTTACATAGATTAAAAAGAAAAAGGCAAATAGTTTTATACAAGAAATTCTGTACAAGGATTTCACTTCGCTGTCATCATCTGTACAAATTCTGTAGAAAGAGAGAAAGAAAAAAAAAGGTTTTTTTTTTTTAAATCTTCAAAGTCATTCTTTACAGACTTCAATGCTTTTCCAAAACCAGACCTGGCATCCATACCTTCATAATTGACCTGGCCATCACCATCAATATCTGCTTCTCTGATCATTTCATCGACTTCCTCGTCTGTTAACTTCTCCCCCAAGTTTGTCATGACATGACGCAGCTCAGCAGCACTGATGTATCCATTTCCATCCTGTACACAGAGACAATTAAGCAATAGTCCAGAAGCAAAAGGGCAATCATTACTCGTTGACAATCAGCCAATAGGATACCTTGTCAAATACTCTGAAAGCTTCCCTGATCTCTTCCTCACTGTCTGTGTCCTTCATCTTCCTTGCCATCATGGTCAAGAACTCTGGAAAGTCTATTGTTCCATTGCCTAAGAAAACCACAGCAGAGAAACACATTAAACTGCACAGGGCCTCATACTGCATTTTTGTAATTAGCAGTTCAGATATGGACTTAGGTTTCCATTACGCAGATTAACCAAAATAGTTTGTGTCCTCACCATCTGCATCCACTTCATTGATCATATCCTGAAGTTCAGCTTCTGTTGGGTTCTGCCCCAGAGAACGCATCACTGTACCAAGCTCTTTAGTGGTAATGGTGCCATCTCCATCTTTGTCAAATAGCGAGAAAGCCTCTTTGAATTCTGTCAGGAGGCAAACATTGGGTCAGAACACACAGCATTAACGTGCTCAGATTGGCAGCACTGTTCATATTCTTGTAATTTTCAAGATTACAAAATTTATTCAGTCTATTACTGGTTGTGGAGAAACGCTACACCAAGTCTGTTTAACGTGACTCAACCACTTAAAGCACACACACTGAGTTTTCATTACAGCATCACAGTTGTTTATAGCAGGTACAACAGATGCCCAGATCTTTTCACAACTGAAGCTTATTGTTAAGAAAAAGGTCTACAACTAAATCACTGCAGATAAAGACTGCTGCCCTTCCCACACAAAAAGGCTGAAAAGCCACTGTGCTGGTAATCAATTCCAATCTTTTCAGACAGTTGTATTTATGACTGTTACCAAGACACAGTAACCAACAATGCCTTGACCGAAATGTCTCGAGCAGGAGGGAGCTGTGGGAGACACAAACAAACTAGTCATGGCAACACTGGCCCACATCAAGTCTAAAGCCAAGGAAATGACACTGCCTTCTGCACAAAGTTGGCAAGATCAGTAAAGGGCTACAAGTTACCAAAGGGGAATTTTTGCATGCCTCTGGGAAAAGCTGCCCCAGGAACACTCCCAGTTAAACACTGCAATGTGTAATGGAGGCAAGCACAGAAGAGAAAGGGGGTGAAAGTACAAAGAGTTCTGCATCCAAACAAGTAAGCCATTATAAAATGGTAGATTTTTTAGGAGACTGGTCTTTAAAAAAAAAAAAATAATTCCAAGTGACCACTTCCACAGCAGGCATCTTAAAAGAAATAAACCGCCCCCCCAAAACATTAGTTCAACTAATACACCATGCAAACATCCAAAAACAGAGCTATTAGACCAACCTAATCTAGACGCACTACAGACCAATTGAAAACACTGAAGTATACTCATATTTCCAAATGCCTACAGGACATTTCTTTAATGGCCTTTGTGAGGAAGTGATCTCACTTCAGTTGGCAAAACCACAAATACACTCAGATAGCCAACACGAGCTTGTCTACAAACCCACCTTAAAAGGCAACAAGAGAGATGACAACTTAACAGCATATGCGTTGTTGGCAGGACTGCAAGAAACCATGCAACAAGGAGTGTACAAAGAGACTAAACTAGGCACCAAAACAAAAGGAAAAAACCCAACCAACCCACTCAACATTTATGGCCTTACCAGCAATCTGCTCTTCCGTCAGTTGATCAGCCTGCAAATGAAAAGACAAGACAAGTCAAGGAAAGGCTTTCAGGTTGTATTTAAAACACTCCAGCATTATAAAACAAAACACTCTCTGAACAAACCCACTACAGATCACACATTCATCATCATCCCTTCAACCAAACCCACACTCTCCCCACCTTCCACTGCACAACTCTCAACAGGGTGATGTGTTTAAAAGAAAGAAAAAAAAAAAGAAAAAGCGCCTGTAATTCAGGCTTGATGATGAGGGAAATCAATCAATCAATCACTGGGTCTTCCCTTATAAACAAGCTGAGCCTAATGGGATGAGAACACTTTGCATCTTGTGCAGAAAAACCCATACACAGGTTATGTGCCCCATTTCCCATTAAAATAAGCAGTCAGCCGTTAAGGTATTTTAAACATCCAGTTCAACTTTGACAGCAAACACATCTTAGAGACAAGCTACAATAAGGACACTTGAGAAGCTCATCACCACATGCTTGGACCAGCTACGACAATGAATTAATGTTCAGGCGTGGCCAGGGTAAATTACAGAGTTATTATACCAGCCTCATATATTATGCACCATAAAATGGTGTACCATTATTTACGGCCTACATTTGTTTAGAAACTGACAAGTAGGAAATTAAAGGGTTTGTGATCCCCCACACACGTTTTACTCATATTTTAGACAGAAATTAAATTTACCACACTTAGATATTTAGCTTGTGATTAGTTTGTTACTGGGTTTAAGCATGAACATAAGACAGAAAGCACCTTTATCCTGGACATGTTTTAAAAAACACACACATGGTTTAACAGCCAAGATACTTTCAGTTTTACTCCAAGCATTGAAGTAAGCTGCAATACTAGCTAACTACTAATGAAAAAACACTATATCTGGGGGAAAAAAAAGAAAAACCCATTCATAATGAATCATGGGCAGTTTTTATATTTCCACACACAAAAAAAAGGCGGGAACACCAAGTATGTTCAGCTAACGATTAGCTAGCTGTCCAAACATAAAACACAAACTCTGAATAACAAAACAGTATTTATATTATAATTAAAGATAGTATCCAGCAAGCATCAAGTAAACAAATTAAAAACTAATAAGTAAATAAATAAACCCAGGATGCAATGTTGTACCTCAGCTAACTCAGCTAGCTACCAGGCTAGCGACTGAACTATCCAAAATGATGCAACCAAACGAAACTCATACCCCTACAAAAACATTTTAAGTATTAATAACATAGTTAAGTGACTAAATTATAGATTAGTTTATTAAACATCTACCATAAGGCGGTGAGTGATAAACCATTAATACTCTGTGTTTGAGTTACACCAAAAAAAAAGTTTTTTCTTTAAAAGACGACTGTAATGCTTGTTTACGAAATGCAAATCCTTATAACGTGTTATAAATGAAAAATAAAAGCTCTCACCATTTTCCTCTGCTTGTGTTTCCTCGCGTTGTGCCCTGTTAGACCGCCTCTGAACCGCTGAAGAGAAAACTCGGCACAGCACAGACCCGCCTTGACGGTTGTACATAAACCGCCTCCCCTGTCCGTGTATCCATCCGCCGGCTTATCTGCATTCTGGCGAAAATCCTGTCACAAATATTGAAAAATTACACGCTCGAGTGAACATTAATTAAAAATCATGTTTAAAAATATACCTGTCATGAGTGAAACGAGTTCGTGTTTTGCTCTCCGAACAAAAATATTCGTTAAAACATACAGGGACTATCTGACGGCGGATGATTACTTCTGGTGATGCGGTCGTGCGGAAGTTTCTGATTGGCTCGTTTGTACCTGCAATGCGTCACTCGTTTGGTCACACACACACAGCAGCGGTTAGCCAGTCATAAATGTCAGTTCAAACCAGTGGACTCAAATCACCTGAACCCAGCCACATACTGGTGTGGATAGGAACAGGAATCAGTTGCCTCATAAGGAGGAATATCTTTTAGTGTTTTATAGCTGGAATTAATCTTTTTATAATGCATGTTCATAAACCTTTGACAGTAACATCCTTATATTATCAGACCAGGTCAGTGAAAGTTGGCCTATATAGTGTGAAACATTAGCCTGGTAGATCAGTTCATACCCCAGACTAATAAAGTCACTGTAATGAAAACCGTATCGGTTCTTATTTTAAATACCCGGACGACTAATACCAGGATCAGACTACGAGATATTTTTGTCTTTCACGATGCTCACCATGTCAAACTAGGCAATCGTAGTGCCATAAATTTTGGCCAGGAGACTGGCAACACTACAAGTTTGACCCTGACCAATCATTTTATACGTTCTTGAATATCGGCCTTGCGTGTCGTAGGCGTTGTCAGACTCATCTCATCATCTCTAGACGCTCTACAGGGTCGCAGGAGCCTATCCCAGCTGACTACGGGCGAAAGGCGCGGTATACCCTGGACAAGTCGCCAGGTTATCACAGGGCTGACACATAGATAACCAGTCACACTCACATCTACGGTCAATTTAGAGTCACCAGTTAACCTAGCCTGCATGTCTTTGGACTGTAGGGGAAACCGGAGCAAACCCACACAGAAAGGCCCTCACCAGCCATGGGGCTCAAACCCGGACCTTCTTGCTGTGAGGCGACAGCGCTAACCACTACACCACTGTGCCACCCAGGCAAGAAAATACAAAAAATTCTGACTTAGTTAGTTATGGCCGGGTTCTTGCCCAAACTGATAATCACATCATCAGTTTTTTCTCTGGCTAATCAGACACAAGGTACGCCACCACTCTTGCCAGAGCAGTTTGGGGTTAGGCGCCTTGCTCAAGAGCACTTGAGCCAGTCCTGCTGGGAATCAAACCAGTGATCTTTTGGTCCCAGAGCTGTTTCTCTAACCATTTGGCCTGACATGATAGACTTGCCAGCTGGGTGTCATGAGGCATCCCAGATGCCATGTTCTTCGATTATGTCACACTACAAGGTATGTTAGTCGTTCTTGATGTTCACATTGCAGGAAATTTGTTGGCCGTGATAAAATCATGTTGGGCTGAATTCATGTAATCTGATCCCGGCTTAACAAATAAAACCCAAAGCAGATATACAGTGACAGATATGTATATAAATCAGATTTGTCCAGACTAACTGTCCTGGATCGCTCATGGCATATAAATGCTAGAGTATGTTAAGAGAATTCTGGGGAAGCCATGGCCAAATGGTTAGAGAAGTGGCTTTGGGGGTCAAAAGGTTGCTGGTTTGATTCCCTGGACCAGCAGGAATGGGTGATGTGCTCTTGAGCAAGGTACCTAACCCTCAACTGCTCCCCAAGCTGCTCTGGGTATCTTGTATGTTGCTCTGGATAAGAGCATCTGCTAAATGCCATTAATGTAATGTAATTCAAATAAGACCTACTTAAAATAGTTCAAGCTAGTTTTCGAGTTAATGGTAGTTCATACTGTTTCACTGGGGTCTTTCATGGAGGCAGCAGAAACAGGTAATGGCATAAACATTGGGAGGGTTCGGGTTTATGGGGTGTTTTTGTTTTTATAGTGTTTTTTACCCCACTGCTTGGCATCTCTATAAGCTTCACTGTATGAGAGTTTAGCTTTGAGTCATAACGTTGAGCCCAAAATTGCTCAGACTGGCTTGGACAGGAATTTATTTCCCCTTGAGCTTGTAAAAATCATTTGGAATTTGTGAATCACTCTGAATTTGTGTCCACAACACAAGCACAGTCTTCTTGTTTCCTTTAAGGTGTGTAAGAGTTTCCATTTCTAAATGAAATTCCATGTTGAGAAATTTGTAAAGTTAAAATACTCTATTCCTTGTCCTGTTATGCTCTTGTATAAGATCTGGATAAAGGGCATTCATAGATGATAGGTAGTCTCAAACATAATTAAAAATTTTTGCTGATCAGACACATACCTAAAGGTACAGGATATGTTTTCGGTTAGTTAAAATTTATAATCAGTAGACACGCAAGAATACTGTGGGTTAAAATGCCCAGCAGTAGCACCAACAAAAAAGTATTAGATATCT
>JAODVO010000006.1:40297195-40310474 GCA_025400055.1 Notarius lentiginosus
GGATAGGCTCCAGCTTGCCTGCGACCCTGTAGAACAGGATAAAGCGGCTACAGATAATGAGATGAGATGAGATTCTTATCAACAATAGACATCTTAAGTTGCATAAAAACATGGTTATACAACTTTATTTATTATTTTTAAAGGTGGAATGGCATCCTCTTTCATTCTGACAAGTTATTCTTTTGTGAATAGTTATACAAGTATCTCGTTCTGTCTGTTTTTCTAGATGCAGCATACAGTGTTCATCTTCCACTTTTCTAAATCCCCCCATTTCGTCATCCTCTTCTAACTTTGCTTCTTTAACTTCCACCTGTCTCTCCTGTCATACAATCCAATCTCCTTGGCTGTACAGACTCCAAATGTCATCAGCAACAGGATGATGTTCCACTCTTTCTCAGTTCAGGTCATTTCAGCACTGGCATAAGGCACATCTAAGTACCGTAACGCTGCTGTGTGTGTTGTAGCTCGTCCCAGCATGCAGTAACTGGGTGAGGATAAACAGAATGATAATGCTGTCAGACGCTGTTATTCTTTCTGGCTAATTTTCCCCCGTCTTGGCTTTAATTCAGATGTCAAAATGGAGCCTGTCACATTGTGTCCTCCCAGTCCTTCGGCTTCCACATTCTCTCGTTACGCTCGCGCTTCCTTTCTTTCATCTTTCCATTCATCGGAGGGAGGAAGGGAAAATGTCACTCTCTTAGTGCTGTCCTCCAGCGCTTGTCATCTTAACAGCATCGGAGTGACATCTGCCCCCGCCGGGAGAGTTCCTTCAGTGACAAGCACCCGTTACGATGCCTCTGTCTGATTGGATAATGAACTGTAAAATTCCCCATCAGTCAATCAGTCCAGCTTTATTATTGTAGCTGTGACACCCAACACAATCGAATTGTCACTGATTGTGTTATGATTTACACAAAGGCACTTGCTTTTAAGTTCCTTAAACAGACACGAGGAATATAAGACTTAAGGTCTGGCCGTGAACCATGGATTTATGAGAGGTTTGTACAGAAAGAGCTTCTTAATTTGCAACCTCTCGGATCATGTACTGGACTCGGGACTCTGACCCATGCTGACTCCAACAATTGGTAGCATCTTAAAGGAGATCATGTTGTACATTGTCCCACTCTTCCCTGGCTCCTTTCTACAACAATACCCTGACTGAGCCTTTCACTACGGCCATGCTTGGCACAAAAGCACAACGGAAATTGGGGTAACTTTGGGGAGGGCTTAGTGGGCCACTCTATAGAGACGGGGGCCTCTTGGGTCAGGATGGTGGTTAATTTAAAAGCAGGAAGTCATTGTCCTAAGAGGCAAAACAGTTGGGTAGGACATTTCTGAATGGGATGGCTCCTTTTTGACATTATTTGTATGCTGTTGTATCAGACCTCTGTTTCTCTTTCTTTGAGGATGTGAGGTGTGTTGACATTTCCTGGTTTGATTAGATACTTCCTCTGACCACACAGGTTTGTCTAATTATCATTTTCTCAGTTATAATACAGTAAGTTAAACTGTTATTGGATTTTTCTTTGCCAAACAGTTTTTTCTTTGTGTCTGTCTGCTATATTAAAGCAATCCATGCCTATTTATTTATTTATTTATTTATTTATTTTTGTTCACTCAGCCCTTCACTTCTTTCTGTGCTTTCTGTTTTAGATTGCGCTCTTGGTGCTATCACCTTTGTCTGAGTGGGGCAAATATTTAGCAGCACCTCAGCATGGTTGAATTGAGACTCAATTGGGGCTAAATTGGGGCAGATGGGTGCAGAGCGGCACTGATGGTAAACAGAGACTGTTTAGGGGGCTGCCATATTTGCCTGGCAGGTGAGAGAGGTGCTCTTGTGTTAAGTGGTCCATTGCAGCGAGGGGCCCGCACACTGCTAAAGAATGCCTAAATTCTGCTCTCCACCATCAGGCTTTGTCAGCCCTGCCTTTCTCAGGGCCCCAGAATCATGGACCCCCCCAATCCACCACTACCCAATACGCACTCCACATCCTCCCCCCAGCATGCTTGTAAGCGCAAATGTGAAGTGGTTCATTACCAACAGCCTCCTCTTTCCAAGTTCTAGCCCCACTGGATTCCCAGCACTCCAGATCTGTAACAGGAGGTCTGCCTGAGAAAGAATGGCAGGGAGTTGTGAAAGGAAAACGTGGCTCAGAAAAGTCTTGTCGGCACTTCCTCCAACAAATTAGCAGCTCTCTGAGGGTACAAGAACAACTTCATTGACCTGGCCAATTCTGGGAAATGTCCCATGCTGTCCTCCCCCATGGCAGCCCATCACTGTTCTTCTGACGACATACCCCAGTTACTTTACCAATTAATGAGCTAAATAGAGCAGCCATGAAAGCCTGGTGCTGTGCAGTTACGCACGGCCCTAACAGAGGAATTTCTTTATGCAGGTTATTCTGTTTTTACACAATTCTACATTCCATCTCGCATGAAATCTTTATTCATGATTCTGTATTTGAGGGGTCCTGTTCATGTTTTGATAACCTTGCCATTTTGTTAGCACCCTCTTTCACCTTTTCAAATGATCTTTTTGATGCAAGTGAATCAGAAACATACCCCCGTCTTTGTCAAGGGCATCCTGTGAAAGCCTTCCTAACTGCTATCTTTTGCTCTGATTATTCAATCAGGAACAGTAAGTAAGCTCACATTTGACCAAAACACCCCTGGCATTCATGCATTTAGAATCCTCATGTGCCATTACTTATTATAGTCAAATTAAATTCTATACATTTCTCATTTAGTATTTATTATGGCAGGGAAGTCTGCTTGGAATTAAAACCCTGTCTTTTTGACCTTCTCAAAATTGCTTTACTCTGGAAAAACTTCTTTGGACAGAAAAAATTGCCATTGCCTATGCTAGGAATTCAGCATTGCATGTTTAATTTAAAGGAACTCTTTTTTTTTTTATTTGAGTGTTAACAGAGAAAATATATATATTTTTTATTTTATTTCGCTGAAATCTGCTCTCAGGATAAACCTTCGGGCTGGAGATGAGGAAGCTTGCATTCGTTTTAGAAGTGTGAAATTTGTGCTGCATGTAAGTCTATGCTTATTGTATTGGGGGTCAGGAATATCCATGTACCAGAAAATGAGATTTTACACCACATCAAGATAAATTGGCTTATGAGCTTTCAATGAGGGCTGAAAGAGAGAAAGTGTTATACTCTACAACTACAGACTGTCAGTTTGCTTACATGGTAACCCTCATGTCCACGCTAATCAACACAGCTAGACAGACAACATTGTTACTGGGGTAATTTGTCTGGCTGTATTTCTCATAGAGGTTTCTCTGTAAGTCTGTGTGTCAGTACCTGATGGTTTCCCACTGCTGTGCTGATCCTGCAAGCTTCTAGAGTATCTTATCATTTAAACTGATCTTCCAATTAGCAATGCCACCTACTAGCCTGGTTTTGGGAGGTGGTGGTGGTGTTGAGGAGGTTGGGACTGAGGATAAGGGTTGTGGACTGATGAGGCCAAGTTTTAGGGTTCAGGCTATAAGTGATAGTTCTGCTTGAGAGAATGGCTAAGGGTTTATTGTGTAAGAGGGTATGGGATGTTTTCATGTTGCCTTGTCTCAGGGCTCGCTGATAACACCACCTCAGCCCTTGAGCCTCCATTCTGCTGTGTATATTAACCCTGCTTATCTGCACTCAGATAGAGCCATGTGCCATTTGCCTTTCAGAGGAATTAGCTCCTCATCCCAGGCTAACCAGCGGTGATTAACCTTTCCGCTGGCCAGTATCCACTCCGCTGCCTCTTGGCTCAGATTAGACTAGGCATCATTACTCGAAGTAAGACTGGAGAAATGAGCTGCTCTGCCTTTCGATGTGTATTAGAACAACAGTATGGATATCTGACATATTTGTGTATTTCGTCCTGCAGTAAAACTTTTTCACGTCAGCAGAATAAACAGACAGACAGACGTATGCCATTTATGAACTGTCAATCACTGGTAGATTATTCCTGTTGAGACTTCTCTTTCCAATAGCCATTTAATCCATGAACAACCCCCCCCCAAGCACTACCCATTATTCCACAAATATCATAATACGTTTTTCCACACGCCCAAGACACATACACAAATCAATTATTTCCTCACAAAGACTTGAAAGTACTTACCAAGATGCCTGAAGGAAAAGCTGTGGGTTATATCAAATTGAACCTCTCATTTCTTAATTTTTTTAAATATATTTTTTTGGCACACACACAGTCTCCGAGCACAATTAGCCAGAGCTAAGCACGTTTGTTTGGCCTGCTTTAATCCAGCTGGGCATATCTCTGTTATTACAGAATAAACCAGCATGCAAATACTATTGTTGGAGGTTTTAGGGGCGTCAATAGGACGGAGGCAGTGAGTAGGCTGGGTGGGCTGACTCAATCTGCTGTGGGCAGGAGATAAAGACCTGTGTTCAGGCACACTTTTCCATCATTAGCAAGACGCAAATAAAGAAAAGAAACAGAGCTGACATGTGTAGCTAATTGTTAATGTTATTATTGTTGTATTGTTCTTTAGCTTTCACTGGAACGTGTATCTGTGGCTAGATGTACAATCTGGCTGATCCTGGCGAATAATGCAGGAATCTTTAAGTGTATTCCAGCGAAGCGCAAAAAAAAAAAATCTATTTTCACCGTTTCTACTTGGCAATCCTTTCGGTGTCTTTTTGTCTCTAATTTTGCGTGCTTCTGTCCTGTAACTGACATGGTATTTTGGTGTGTTTGACACAGTTTCCTTTGTACGTAGACTTTTCTGAATAAGTTTAAAATGTCATACATGCAATATCAAACGCTAGAAACGCTTTCTATACTGGAGGTTCAGGTAAACTGAAGATGGTCTACTGTTAGACAGTAGTACAGAAGGTAGATATTATACATATTTGACACGCACCTTTTTTTTGCACAAAATGAAGGGTTTCTCAATCCTTACAGACCCGCTAGCTGCTTTAGCAGATTTTAAGTCATCAAGGGTTTAGAATTCTTCACTACCTTTATAAATTGGGAGTTATAAGGGCTGTGAATATTGGTATAATTGGAAAGATGTCCAACCTACTGTGGTTTTACATTTTGCATAACATTTCTCATTCTGTCCGTTTAGATTACTTAATGCAATTATTCATCAATTGAAATTCGCAAAACCTTGACAGAATGGCTTATAAAATAAATTCACAACCCACCAAAATGATTCCAGTAATCAGTTTGTCATTTTCTGCTACAGCACCTGAACATCTGCTCCCCAGTCACTGAGAGTGTTGGACACTGTTAATGCAGCAGACAGATTAATATTACACTTTGCCTCTCTGTATCCATGGTCAATTGAAATGCAATATAAGCAGTGTTGCTCCTATGACACAGCCACATTATATCATTTCTGAGAAATAGATATTCTCATTCATGCCCTTTTATGCAGGAACAAGAATGCTTGGTGACCAGCCTGTAGTGATAAATGTGTGTGTAGAGCAAATATGTGGCCTTGGTATCCATTTTATCCTTACATAACAAATAAGCTAAATATTGCATATTTTACTTAAGTGTGAAGGGAATATCATCTTAGGCAACTGTTCCATATAAAATGGCAAGATAAAATCCCTGATATGGAAGTTCTCAGATGAGCCAAAACCGTTAGTGTTGAAGCTATTATAACAGCGTCCCAACTCCGGTGGGTGGGTCATGGGCAAAGGATGCCTAACACGCATATACCAAAATTGGTATTCTATGGTGAGTTAAGGTGTGTAACAAGGAAGTGTGGTCACCCAAAACTTGATGAAGACTAGTATCATTTGTCACTCAACATGGGAACGTGAAGCTATGGACAGAAGCCAGTGGCGTTCTGTTACTGTGAGGGCCATCAAAGAGGTGGAAAAGGACTTGGAAAGACACAAAATCAGACACTCAACCCCCCCACTGGCCACATCTTTCAAGTGTGAAAGATGCGAAAGATACTGTCGCTCAAAAGCGGGTCTTGTAGCCCACAAACGAGCATGCCAAGCATTATTTTATTTTATTTTTTAGAATCACAACTTCACAGTCATCATCGTAACGATGGACTGCCGAATAATAACTTAAATGTTAAGGTTGATAATAATAATTATAATAATATCACCCAGGCTAGGTATACATGTGTTAAAGCCTTTGTGTAAAGAAGTGATCATTTGGTTGGTTCTGTAACTAAAGCATAAGAGTTTGATTCTTCACTTTTTAATTGTGTGAGCTTGATAGAGAAACAAAGCTATGTGGATTAGTTTCCTGGGCAGGTGAACACCGAAAACTGTTCAGTCTTGTGTTCATTTCATCCCTTGTTCCAGAATAAGACCTGCAGCCCAGCCCAACACCACTGACCAGTGACAATATGATGGGATAACGTCTGGGAAGTTAGTCACTCCATTTGGAAGAGATTTCCTTAAGAACACTCAGAGTCCTCAGCCGAGACAAGAGAACAAACAAACATGCGTAGATACACCGAACAACAGCCTGCTGTGATGGAAATCCATCACATCTCAGCTGCAGATGGTGGCCTAAGGTTTTTGACTTGGATAAACTTTTCGACCTGTTTGTCTTATCTGGATAATCATTGTGTATGTTCTCTTGGCACCTGCTAGCTGTAGCTTTTACTTACTCTTCAGTACAGCAGTACAGAAAAAACAGTGGTCAGAGAGCATTCCATTAGCATTACAAAAGCAGCCTCATTCAGGACTAATTGATTCAGGAGCTTGTTTGCTTCAGCTGTGAGGCGTTAAGTGCTGATATGTTTACGCTGGCTGGATAAGAACGGGCTTCACGCAGCCACGAATTGCTGCTCAGTCCTGTAGAAAGAAGTGGGCCTGAATATTTCCTGAGTATATATCGGGTTTATGCTGTCCATTGTTTAAAGAGGCACAACCACAGACTGACTTAACTTGTTTTTATTTCTCGCTCTTATATTACACATCTATGTGTGGGATTGCTCGGGTTTCTGCATTAGCACTGATGTGTGGCACTAACGCACTTCACATCATGCCTTTCAGGTTAATACGAAGCACCCTTCGCCCAGTTATTGTAGTGAGCCACACACTATCCACACTTTGGGTGAATTTGCCTAAAGCGAAGCAGTTGAAGCATAGGAACTCATCTTGGACAGATTTCCACCATAACCGCTTTTTGATCCCTCCTGTGATTCAGTGATTCTCGTTTTCTCTCCCTTTCTGACCAGCTCTGGAGTACAGAGGGTGCAATGGACTGTGAATAGCAAGACAAGACAGCTCCCTGGTGAGTCGCCTGTTATCGTCTCTTTGTCCTGGAATAGTCAGACATGATGAGTCAATCTCTGACACCACACACCCCTTACCCTATCCGGTGGCTAACATTTCTCACTGAGCCTGTGGACTTTTCATCTCGTCTAATGAGACTACATATGGGGATGGCAAACAAAATTGAAGGATGGGAGTAGCAGTTAAAGATTTGGGACCAAACAAGAAAAGAACTATTAATCTAATGTCACTTTCTCTGTCAACTTAATGAAGGCAGATATTACTTTCTTGTGCATTTCAGATCTTTGACAAGGTCCTTTTTTGTTTCATCTCTATTTGTACAAAATACCAAAGACGTGGCTGTGTGAATCTTAGTGAGACACAAATCCATGTTTAAAAAAAAAAAAAAGGGACACAATCTCATTATATCTGTAACTCAGTATGTGCTGTACAATGTGAGGTTAAAGGCCATGACAAGGTCATTTTAAAACTTTTTTTTTTACTGCTAATATGGAAATGGCGGGGGGGGGGGGGAACAACTGTGAACAAACTGACAAAGTGACAAGAACCACCGCATTCATAGTAAACATCAGGGCTAACAATTTACAATCACCCTCCTTCCTTCACCTCCTGCCTTGTTTTCTTGTTGCCTCATAAATAACTCAATCAAGCCACTCTGCTTGGCGTTCATACCAGGAGGCTGAAAGGGGGTAAAATTGTCATCAGGCTTTAAAAAAAAAAGCACGGTTTATTCAAAATCACACTGTCAAAGATGCAAAGGGCCTTTCGCTTCGTGTGGTAATGATTTTCAAATGTGTTCCTCACTTCAGGAGCGAGAGGCTGGAGTGAGGGCCTCACGGCTGTTTTCTGGAGATAATTGATTTTGGAATAGACTAGAGATGAGAGCGGACAGGCGGGGGTGATGGCGCGCTGCAGCGGGGTCCAAGCCAATTTCCGCAGGCCTTGTCCCTTTAATTACTGCAGTGCTAGCGCACGGGATGCGCCCACTCTCCCATCCAGGTAAATTAAAGCCCTTTGCTCAACCAACCCTGCCACATCCCCCATCACCCACTGGCCTGATGAATTTTTCATGGATTGGCTTCTCTCTCTCTCTCTCTCTCTCTCTCTCTTTCCTTCCCTGGTCTGCCACTGTGGCTGGAGGCAGTGCTGTTGCTGCCTTTTCCCATGCCCTCTTAAAGCTTCCCAGCTGACCGCTTATGAGAAAAAGTTGGATAGGCATGGATGAATCAAGGACAGATTATGCTGTTAATCAGTTTTCTTGATCTGTCTGGATTCTTCAGACCTAAATGAGCCATAATGGCTGACAGATCAGTTATAGAAATGAGAGCAACTACATGCCTTTTGCTATTTCATTACTAGGCTCTCAACAGGCTAACGTGGATGTAGTTTAATGGAGAAGGTGCTTGTTTTGTACTCTCTGGGACCCTTATTAACCCTAACCTCTCATCTCCTTACTCTCCTCATCATGCCTCACCGTGAATCAGTGCAGGATAGGAGCAGAGCAGTGTATCTTATGGAAAGTGATATGTGGTGGTGTGTTCAGCAGAGTTGATCTCCCTATGGAGGAAGTTGCATGATCTCTGTGGCCCTGAATGCATATTAAACTGCAACAAGTCACATTCCAACCCAGCTTCAATCAGACATTTTTATCACAAGTCCTGCCTGCAGAGCCGTTAGGCCTCCCATTATAATATCATAATAGCGTATTAATGCTGTTACAACACTCGCTGTATCTCAGGCATTGTTTGCATCCCAATAATGTCAGTACTTGTTTGTCTTGACATACATACTGTTTGTGTTGATTTGACCTGCTGCTGCTGCTGGGACTCGAAGTGAGTTGGATCTACAGCGTCAGAGGACAATAGAGCTGACAAATCTGACAGGTATGGAACACAAAGTATGAGTGGAAATACAATGAGACGTTGATTGATCAGCCTTTGTATAAATAATTGGGTTGCATTCCACATTTCATTTTTAACATACTATAGTCCATATGCTGTAGATTCATACAATATGGAAATCTATTCCAGGCTGTATTTATTGTGGGCCTAGAGTATTCTCTGCCTGGTTTACTCACTGATTTTAAATTTATCTTCAGTAAAACAGATGTGCAAAAATTGTGGGTATATCCTGTATAAAATCATTATAGAACATTAATGGCATTTACCAGATGCTCTTATACAGAGCTACGTACAACGTACCCAGTTCAGCCTGGGGAGCAGGTGCCTTGCTCAAGGGTGCTTCAACCATTCCGGCTGGTCCAGGGAATCAAACTGGCAACCTTTTGGTCCCAAAGCTGCTTCTCTAACCATTAGGCCATGGCTTCCTTTACAATTTATAATGATAACGGGGAAGGAAACTGTATTTACAGTTTATCACAATCAGCCAGGATGATGTGAATTGATTGTTTTGGTATTAATATTGAAATGTACACTATTTGAGTATCTGTGAAACTCCACCTGGTGCAAGTTAAATTTCTTTGTCTTCCTCATTTTGTATGCAAAGGCCATGCAAGCTTTTGCACTCAACTGCACACCATAATTATAATCACACTTAATGAAGATGTTGTCAAGTTTAGGACTAATGACCTTTATGGGTCATAGATGGAGTCGATTTATTTTGCTAAGATAATTTCACCAGACCTTCAGATTTTGACCTTTGGTGTCATTCCCTTTACTGAAAAAGCAAAACAAAAAACCCTAAAGATCCAAGTAAGCATGGTTTATTCCGTCTGTCCTCTAATCCTCAGAAAGAGAGGCAGACTGCTAGAGAATGAGTCTACAGTCATGATCCATCACTATTTAATGAAACCAGGAGTACGGTATCAGGGTGGGCCTGTCTTCAGCTTTCCAGAATCAGCTTGTTTGATGAGTGCATTTCCATGTTGGTCCAGTCTGTGGTTTCCCATCACTCTGCTCTCCTGTCTGTCATGCTAACGTTTCTCCACCCTCAGAGAATCTCCAGGAACTCTCAGTAATAAGGACATGATACTGGGGGGGAGCAGATATCCAGATGGGTATTTTTACACTTGATTTAATATAGTAACTCAAAAGGGATTGACTACTTTAAAATGATCTACTTAATAAATCATACGGTAACATATATTTTCTCTTCTGCACTGAGCTTCAACTAGAGCTCGATATTGGGCTGATGAAGGAGACGGAAGCATGGAGAAGGAAGGATGCAATGCAGTAACTACAAATGATTATAATTTTTGAGCATAATAAAGCTCTATGTACGTTAAACACTGAATAGGGTGACTTACATTGAATTGAAAGAGCGCAAACTGGAAAATAGACTGTAGCAGTAGGTGGGAGTGGCACACTTAATCATGCAGTGGAGGTTCTTTGCTTGTTGAATCAGAACTGAATAATTTAGAAACGGAAACATTTTATTGTGCAGATTTCACTTAATTGCCTCAACCCTGTTTATTGAATGCTTTTCTTGATTGGAACTTGAAGTACTGTACTTACATGCCTCCATTGTGGTTTGGTTTTTTTTTGGCCTGAGGCCTTTTCTGTTGCTATCAGGAGTAGAATAACGGAAGAATAGAATAGTGAGTGAAAAGCGGAATATGACCTTCAGCCAAAGCATGCTCATTTTCATAGCCTACCTCGATCCTGGTTGTTGAAGTCTTTCCTGAATGAACCGCTTGCACTGCATGTTGAAAGCATGTTGAAGGGCAAAACATTGTGTTTGACCTGATGTCTAATAGCATTCATCATGCATTGCTTCCATCTGTACTGTACTTTTAGATAAAAGAACCAAATCAGTGAGCAAATCAGTGCACAATTGGTTGGAAGGAAACATGATCATAAAATCATGTGGAAAATGATCTTGGGTCTCTTTTTTTCTCTATCGTTGAGTATTGTTTCCCCCCCTGTCAGTCAGTAAATCTCATTTATCGCCTTATTTGTGGATTAAATACTTTTTATAACATGGTATCTGCTACTGCATTTTAATAGTTTAAGCAGCAGCAGCAGCATCATACCCATCCTGATGCTTATGGGATTTCTTCCAGTCATTTCACTGGTCAGTTTTTTCTTCTTCTTCCTCCATTCATTGTGCACTACCATGGTTTGTGTATGTTTTTTTTTAATGTTTAATGATTTGCAGCATCTCTCACCCAGTAAAGCTGTTTTAATTTGTCACCTTGATCTCCTCCTGTTTTTTTTTTTTTGCTGTATGCCTATGGTCTGAGGTCTTTCAGAATCCTCAATTAGCCCTTGTGCTAGCATTCCACACGTGTAGCACAATTGTTCTGTGGTTCAGTATTGAAAGTCTGTGCCAATTCACTCCTCTCCTCTTTCTGTGTCTGAGGCTAGTGTTTTTCTGTCTTTTCTCTTGCAGAAACGCTTGGTCCCATCTGCATTATAAAAGGATGAAAGGTTGACAATCACAGTTCATCACTCTCAGAAATCCAAAGGATGATTGACAATTTCACAGGCAAAGCAAATTACAGTGAAGATTTGTGTTCAGAATTAGACCTTGGATATCGCTTTAGATGACCTTGAGGAACCATGGGCATGATTGTTGGGGGGGGGGGGGAGAGAAAGTTTTAGTCTGACTTTGTAAATTCCAAAGCCTGAAGAAAATAGTTTATAACAGTCCTTTATAGTCAGTAGTCAGTGTTACCTCTGTGTAATTTCATATAGCAGTGAAGGCATACAAAAGAGAATCTTTTTAAACAACTTGGATACTGATTATACAATCTTGTCAGATTTTCTTAGTTTTGTTTTTGTAAATTACAAAATTTTTGATGTCAAAGTGGATTACAAATGGTACTGCGTTGAGTTTTGAAGGAAAATAAAGAGTGAGATGTGATGAAAAGAGAAGGGAGTCCAGATTTCTGAGCACTGACTGAAGGGAGTGGTTACAACGCATGAATGGACAATACACACACCTGAAACTTCCACAAAGAAGCACAGACTGCTTTACACAATATGAGAGATACTATCTCCATAACGATATCTGATTTGGAAGCCGCTGTTGTGGTAATACATACCTTAGAGCATTTTAAAGGCCACGTGTTAACTTTGTACCAACCTTGCTGGACAGGTTTAGGCCAAAGTGTGTGATTTTTCAAAGCCCCTGCTCCTGACGTGGATGGACTTATTATAAAGTCGACTTGACAAAGGACATTTTGATTCAATATCATTTTTATCCAACTCCTGCTAGAGTGCTTCTGGTCTGACTGCTTGAAGAACTGCTTAAAATGGCATTTTATTTGTATGAGTCTGTTCAAATCATGTTGGCCTTGAAGCAGACTGTATGGTCGTATTAATCAGCTGGAAAATCTATTTGATATCATGAGGACTAGGTCTTTTTTTATGTTTAGCCATATATTTCACTTTTAGTATGATTTAAAATATACAACAAAGAAACTATATATGAAAATGCTTTATTTAGTATATTTGTAAAATCATCACACCCACTTGTCTGTATAACGACATACAAATAAATTTCATTCTGGGTTAGAAATAACTCCGTTTGATGACCTAAGGAGAATTATAAATACAGGTTATAAATATTTCAGAAGTTGAGTTGGGGGTTGGTGACTTTACACAAATAGGGCTACATATAAATTTTTCATTCATTCAGGGGCCAGATGATGTCTTTTATGTCCAGCTTAACTGATCACACGTAAATATTATTCTGACACGTCCAGTAATATCAGACATCTCCACATCTGCTCTGGTATTGATTACCATATGGGATTTTAATTTGATATACAACAGGTTTCAAAAACAAAGTTACCTTTGTGTTTGCTATTTATTTATTTATTTATTTATTTATTTATTTATTTAGCCTTGGCTATATAATGAAATGTACAGCATGTACATTTAGGACTGTTGAAGAGCGAGCATTTCATTTAGGTTGTGGTTTGTCCTATTATTATGTTACTGAAGGTAACTGTTGAAGCACAACAAATATGTAAATGAAGATATATAATAGGAATAATAGGTTATAGATGGGAAATACCATACTATCTCAAACTAAATGAATAATAAAGTATACACACAAGTGAATAT
>JAODVO010000006.1:43448747-43459561 GCA_025400055.1 Notarius lentiginosus
TGAAACTAATTATTATTATTATTATTATTATTATTATTATTATTATTATTATTATTATTATTTATTTTTTATTTTTTATTTTTTTTTTTTAATTCATGTATGTGAAACTGATGTCAGTAAAAACTGATCTGAACGTCAACATTAGTTTGACGTTTTTTTTTTTAATTTAATTCCTCTTCGTACAAATGATGTCCTAAGGAAAGCTAAGAATACCGACCTCACTAATGCGAACACGAACCTTAACCTTCATAACATTTCATTAAAAAAAATAAATAAAAAAATCATACAAATTGCTCCAAATGTTCTTGATGGTGTCGAGTTTGGTTTGGATGTGGTTGAGAATTCAGGTTTAGTTTATGTGGAGCATAAGATAAAGACGGGAAAACAAAGAAGGATCAAGAGAGAGAGAGAGAGAGAGATCTGAGAAGAAGAGAAACTTTACCACAGCTATGACAGTATAACTGTGATCAAGCCGTCCTCTATATCTCTTAGTTTTTCTACTTTTCCAACATGAATAGTATGGAATTCTAAGAGACGGAGACGGAATGAGAGTATCAGACGTTCTCCTTTGAATGAAGTCCAGAAAATGATACGCTAATGGTGTTGGTTAAGATAAGAGAGTCTTGCATAAGAGCTGGAGTGTGTGAAAGTTCCTCCTTTTTGCTCTCAATTACCTTGACCCTGTGAAGCCAAAGTCCTTTCAAATAATGACAAGGCTCTCTCTCTCTCTCTCTCTCTCTGTGCCACCTCCACTCTGGCACTAATCACCTCATAATGATTCAGCCCCTCTGGTCAGAGAGAGAGAGAGAGAGAGAGAGGCAGGGAAAGTTGTATTAATTACCCTGTGCTGGCCAGCCTGATCGTTTCTATTGCTGATTTGTCCTCACTGCAGTTGTGATCGGAGATAAAAGTGAAAGCAAATGCCTCTGATAGTCTGGAGAAGAGCGAGGGAGGGAATCAGCAAGCATTAGAGGAATGGAGGCATTGAGAAAAAGGCTGAGAGATGTGTCGAGGCCTCAGACGTGAAATTAAACATGTCTGCTAGGCTTCTCTCTCTCTCTCTCTGATAAACCGAAATGGCATCTCACGTAATTGATAACTGCCTTGTCCAATTATTTTGCACATAACAATACACAGTGGCCCCTCACACACGCTTTAGCCATGTTGTAATTAGCCATGCTAATATCCCTTTTATTGGCCTTAATATTGCCCGACGCCTCGCTGCCATCCAAGGGCCACCAGGGCCCCTTGTCCTGTCACGAATGCTGATTATTGAGAAGGATAGCTTTAATCAAACCTAATTGCGGTTAATTTTTTTTCCCTCCCCTCCCTTGCTCTCTGCGTTGCCAGCGTCTAATGCTACCGACTCCTTGATATTCCATTAAATTACAGTTTAACGGCCTCCTTTGTTTCTGATGCTGCCCCGAGAACACGAGTTTCTGTATTCGTTTAGAAAGACTGGAAAGAGAGAAAGCAAGCAACGTGGGGTCATAATTGCTCGCCTGCTCACAAAGGAGCAATTTCCTCAATCCCCACGTAGAATTGAAATGGCTCCTAATTCAGCCGATATTACGCGGAGTTGTGGACTGAGGCCCGAGATGATTTTCATTAGATAGCACAACAGCTTTGCTTAATCAACTACTGAGAACGATGCAGACAAACAGACAGCAGTTATACAAAGCCTTAATGAGGGCTTATTGTGCGGAGCTGTGTGGATGTATTCAAATATATCGGTCTGAATACTCATACATATTAATATACCGTATATATATATAATCCAGTACTGTGCAAAAGTCTTAGGCACATGTAAAGAAATGCTGTCGACCAAAAATGGCTTAAAAATAATAAAAGGAAATGTTTCAATATTAAAAACAATATTATAAACAGTAATCAGTAAGCTATAATAAATGAAACAAAGTCGATATTTGGTGTAAGACGAGCCTTTGCTTAAAAAAAAATGAGCTGTAGGTTTTACTGAGCGTCTTCCAGAACCAGCCCCAGTTCTTCTGGACACTTTATCTGTCACACTCACTTCTTCATTTTGCACCAAAACCCGGCAGCCTTCATTATGTTTTCTTTTTTTAATCTGAAAAGCGCTCTCTTATGTAATAAGCTGCTCAGATAGAAACTTTTTTTTTTCTGTAGCATTTAATTTTGTGCTGGAAAACGAACGCTTGGAACTCTAAAACGTTTTCGGACTGGCTCGATAATGCAGACGTCATCAAATAGAAATCCAGAACAAAGTTTGGATGAAAAAAAAATATATATAGGGTGCCTAAGGCTTTTGCAAAGTAATATACGAGGGTAAGTCAAAAAGTTCTCAGATAGATGTTCTAATTTCAAAAGGTGTGAAAGACGTCCCCCAGAATTCTACGCAGAAGGGATTCTCCGATGGAAACACCGCTTGCAGAAGTGTTTAGACTTAAATGGACGATATGTAGAGAAATAGGTTTTTTATTTTCATAAATAAAGGATTTTTTTTTAATTTGTCATAGAACTTTTTGACTTACCCGAGTGTACCTAACTCTTAAAAATAATAATAATGCAAAATAGAGAGTATAACAAGTGATAATAATATAAAGGGTAATAATAACAATAAACAAGCATTTTAGGAACTTTTCCTAATTAGCTGAAATGATCACGGGGAAGAAAAAAAAATTCTTGCAATTGTGTTCGTCGCTGATTACAGGATATCAGTATAATGTGATATCAGCCATTACCAAACAATAAACCTGATTCAACAGAAAAAATAACATTTTGACAGCGATTATCAAGTGTTTATGAACTCCCTCGAGATCTTTATATATATATTTTTTGAATGACGGTCGTTCTTTTTTGTGTTGGTTTTTCTCCAAATTATTCTTCCTTCTACTGTTCCATCTGAAAAGTTTGTGAAGCTGTGTGTGTGTGTGCGCATGAGTGTGTGTGAGTCAGGCTGTTTGTTTGTCGTCTGGCACAGGGAGCAAGTGAATGAGGGCCATGTTTCAGCCGAGATATGGCCTGATACCTGCTGTGGAAACATTACGACCCTATGGGGAAATAAGTACTGGGGTCTGAGAATTACAGCCCATAACACTCATCCTCGGAGCGACACGTCCGAACACACTGGCCTGCGAGCGCTGCCCTGCACACACCACACAATTAAAGCTGAAGTTGCCATCATAAGAGTGGAGATTTTTACAGCCTTCCAGACAGCACTATGACCACTTCCTCCCAAACTGTGGGTGCCGTTATGGCATTTATGTTTCATTGATGACGGCCGACAATGATTTTCTGACACCATCCAAGGCTGCCTTTTCATTACAAAAACTCACTTTTCTGTCCTCTCTCCATCTTTATCTCCATTTATCTATCATGCGCTCACTGACAGGTTGGAGAGCGAGAATGTAAACAGATGAGGCCGGGATGAGGAGAGGTGTTCAGGGTTATGGGGATCATTTCACATCGTGATTTATGGCCCTAGCCGCCGAGAGCTGGTCTGGTGGGTGCCCCCTGATTCACGGCTGTTTGCCCAGTGTCGTGCTGTACATGTGTTAACTCTACACGGTAACGCGTGTCATCAGCAATGCATGACATCGGCCGTGCATGGCACCGCTCTGGTTTGAGGCTAACCCGGATAGGGGGGGACGGAGGCAAATATTTGTGCACATGGACATCCATATGTAAGACATCCAGGTTGGATATTCCTGCTGAACGAAGCATTATTTGCGTCTGCATGCATGTCATCTGAGATGAACCTGTGCACGAGGGCTTGTGGCCAGCAAGAGGGTCTTCACCATTATCTCTCTTCTTGCTTTCTCGCTTCTTCTTCTTCTTCTTCTTCTTCTTCTTCTTCTTCTTCTTCTTCTTCAGTGGAAGCTCTTGAAGAGTCTTAGCACTGAGACTTGAGAAAAATAGAATTTGAGTGCCACTTGTTCCAGCACTTACCCGTTCATACGGATGCACTGGCTTCCATGCAGGTGTGTGAGACTGTGCGTTTGTGTACGTGTGTGTTGGTGCCAGAGGCGCTGCACCTCGACTCTTAGACACACATGACATTTGCCGAGCAGATTAGCTTGGCTGTAATTTGTGCTGTAATTGCTGGGCGCTGCTGCTCTGGTTGCATGGGCTTCGCTCTAATTGTCAGAGCGAGGTGGAAGTTTTTCGTGGGTCGCTCTCACCTTGTTAAGTGCTCAAACGTCTCCTGATGATGAGAGGGGCTCAGGTGCGCTCGTTTGCCTCCCTTTAATTACAGGATGGAGAGGAGGAGGGAGGACAAAAAGAAGGAGGGGTTGGAGACTATCTGCCTACCTAGTGCAAGTGTGGACAGATGGGTTCTAATGGGAATTGTGGGATTTGTATGCATCAGATGGACAGACAGACAGGTTCTGTGAGACATCCGCTGGGAGGGTTTCTGAACAAAACACTCGCGATTATTACTGTTGAGCTTGCTCTGTGTGTGTGTGTGTGTGTTAAGTGTTCAGGCTGTTTACAATTTACAACTGGTCTGTTTACAACTTGTGGAGTTTTCTCCTCTGCTGGGAAGTCCATATCTATTTTCCGTATTATTGATTTGTCCTCGGCTGAGTTTGTCGAGTATGTTCGGAGCTGGATTGATTGTCTTATGTGAATTTCTTCTCCCTCTGATTTTTTTTCCACAGATTCTTTTTGAAATTCTTCCTCAAGTGCAATCAGAACTGCCTGAAGAATGCAGGCAACCCACGAGACATGCGCAGGTTCCAGGTAATTCTCTCTCTCTCTCTCACAAACACACATCCACAAAGGCCATTCTGAAATAAAAATAGGCTCTGCAGTCTATAGAGCAGGTATTGTAAAGCAGGTGGATAGGAGGGATGTGGAACCAGAGATGGCGTGGGAGACTTCCTCTCTTGGGACACGATGATTCAGCCCTTGGTATTGAACACACAAACCATTCACCTGTTGTAACCGATGTACCATCCTGCCTCATAATGCACTCACACCTTACAAGTCAGCCCTATACAGACGTTCTAACACCTTTATTTAAAATCATACAGAGAAGGTACCGTAGATCCAAGACATACAGAATCTATCAAATCGTTTACTATCCAAAGGACCACGTTAAAGGGTTCTTCAAATAGACAAGCTGGAGCTGGAAGTCGGATGCAATTTTGACCGTCTTTTTAGGATTTATTTTTTCTTTCCTTGCTCCCCTTTTCCACCAGCTTCAGTGGGTTTTCAGTTGTCTTATTCTTTCTTTCTTTTTCCAGGTTGTCCGATTAACTGTATTTTTTATTTTATAGATTTTATATGCTGAGAGAGAGCCAGGGCAAAGTGCATTTGATTGTACTTTTTAAATGCATACGACAATAACCTTGAAACTTGAACCTGAACTTGAAGCTCAGTTCACACAACAACAAAAACAAAAGGTTTGTGAACGCATTTCAAACTCGCCAAAACCCAAGACAGCTGGCAGCACGAACCAAGACAGTTTGGAAATAAAGTGACCAATTTAAATGAAGCATGTTGACATGAACATGCAAACAGTCTGAGGCGTATGTCGGATACTAGAGTAACAAAATGTCTACAACTGGGATTAAAGCGGGTTTTGCAGTACGAGGATTGCACTCATGATGTGTAAGATGTGCAACATATGCGTACACACACAGACATATGTCATATCTACAGACTGTGATACCTGTCTCTTATCCTGACTTCCTCCTACAACATAAAAAAACTTTCAAGAATGTAAAACAGCTTACGTTTCCTTAGCTACGAGTGCTACACATTTCTGCATTGTGCTTCAGGTTCATGCTGAGGTGCTAATGATGAAACGTGCGAGATTATTTCCTCCTCCATGTTATAAAGATGTATAACACAAGACACAGGATCCCTGGAACAGGCAGCGGCGGTGGAGCTTTTCATTTTTCATGCACTGCAGGCCGAGGGGACGAGGGCCGCAGATGATATTGATCCATGTGTCCAGAGCAGAAGGTCAGAGTCAGAGTGAGAGGAAGTGTCCTTTCTGACTCTGTGGTGACTAAAAGAAACATCCGTCAGTGCTGATGGCCCACCTGACTCCCTCGCTCTCCCTTTCTCTCTCTGTCTTTCTAATCTCCTCTCCTCCCTAAAGGTTTAACTGGTCTTAACAGGGCACCAGGGCCCTCGGTGCGGTTTTCTCTGCCTGCTGCTTCCTCAGCAAAAGACAAGAAGGAGCGAAGGGAAGCATAATGATGACCTTCTGACCTGGAAGAATATCTTCGAAGACTGTCCCACATTTTGTCCATTCTCTCTAGTATTGTATTCTGAGAAGCACTCATTTGGGTTATTTGGGTCACTTTTTCTACACGAAGCCATTTATAACCATTTTATCTCTGCCTTATACGTATGATTATGGGTTTTGACCTGAGATGATCCTGGACAAATTAAAAGGAGCTTGTTCTTGATTTGAAGATTCCTGTTTTGGGCTGCAGGAGTGGAACGCAATGTGTTCTTCTGCTGTTGCATGCTGCTGAGATGCTTTTCTGCTCACCGCGGTTGTAAAGAGTGATTATATGAGTTGATATATCCTTTCCAATCTGGCCATTTTACTCTGACCGTTCTTATCAACAAGGCATTTGTTTCCACCCACAGGACTCTCACTCACTCACTCACTCACTCACTCTGTGTTTTTTGTTTTCCGCACCACTCTGTGTAAACTCTAGAGACTGTCGTTTGTGTGTGAAAACCCCAGCAGATCAGCAGTTTCCGAAATACTCAAAGCATCTGGCTCAAATCAACACTCGTGCCACAACGAAAGAAAGTCACACAAAAATTAAGATCGCAATTTTTCCCATTCTGATGTTTGAAGTGAACATGAATGATCTGAAGCTCTTGACTCGTATCTGCATGATTTGATGCATCGTGCTGCTGTCAAGGGATCGGCTGATTAGAGAACTGCAGAAAACTTCAAGGCGGATGGGTCTTCCTAATAAAGTGGCTAGTGAGTATATATTCCACAATCTTCGTCCGCCTTTCAGTACAGTTCGGACTCCTGCTTTATTCTTAGCCCCGGTTGCGTCTGTCTTCACAAGCAACTTCTCAGGTCTCTTATCCTGACTGCTCCATGTTCAAATAAATGCCATCTCCAGAATAAATTTCACACATGTTCCACCCGAAAAAGATCCCGTGTCAGGGTCGGGCTTCTGGTGCTCCTCTGTTGCTCCTATTTTCCTCATCCCTCACTTGGGCAGGTGGGGGCCGGAGCACGGCCTATCCATCATCCTGGTAGAGATACAGAGCCAGAGAGTTGGGGGGGGGGGTGTAAAAGCTACTCTGATGTTTATTCTGATGCTGATTTCCAGCTTTCTCTCTCTATCTCTCCCCCTTTTCGCCTTCTTGTCTCCATTCAAATGCTAAACGATCCCCTTCGTCAGATCAAGTGCCCCTGTTGAAGCCACAACTGTGAGCCAAACAGATAAAAAAACAGAATAGCCACCTTGCTAATTCACTGAAGAGTTTCCTTTCGTTCTTTCTTTCTTTCTTCGTCAAGAGCCCCGTACGAGTCTCATTTATCTCAGCACTGACTCACACTACCCCTAATGAGGGAAAACAACTAATCGATACATCAATAGATCAATGCAGATGTGTAGCATTAGCACCGCGAGGGCCACAGGCAACATTTGAGAGACTGTTAACGGCTGAAAGAGCAAACGAGAGCCTCTTCTCGTCCTGTCTGTGTTCACGCAAGATGTGAACGCAAGATTAGTGCCTAATTGGAGGTTTGTCAAAGATCCCAAACACACACACACACACACTGTGTTTGAGTGACAGGTATTCGACAGACCTTTTCAAAAGGGGCTTTTTATATAAAGAACACTCAAATGCGCTTGCCTAAGTGTGTCCTTTTTATAGAAGGCAAAACTGCTCTTATCCACACAAAGGTTAATTGTAGCTCTCAAGTGAGAAATTGAATCTTCTTTATATAGCTTGCTTGCATTAAAACCTCCTTTTGACGTATAGACCTGCTGCAGTCAAGCTCCGGAAATATAAAATGTTAAATATTGTTTAATTTAATTAAGCGCCTGTAACACCGTCAGGAGGCGCTTGTTTTTTTTTTTTTTTTGAGAAGAATAATGAAATACTGAATGACAAATGCGTCCCAGGGGCGCATAATGACACTGAGTGATGTTTATGAACCACACGCCGTGTGAAACTCATATGTCGCATGTTTGAGAAGCGCACACCTTTTTCCGTGGAAAAAAAAAAAAAAAAGGTCATTAATAATCATCATCTCTTTCTAAAATCTGATCCTTGCTCCCTGAAGCTTGGGAGCTGCTGACTCCGGGGTTTATTTGAGAAACCCATGAAAGCAGCTGCTCACTGATTAGTGGAGTGTAATTTATTTTCTTAATAAGGTGAACTCTGTTGCAGTAAACTAAGGACGGTCCTGATGTCACCCTTCCTCTTGATTCCTGCCACTCTGTAGGCAAATAAATAACCGCTAACTTATGCTCATGTCACCTCGGGTTATTGAGGAGAAGATGTTAAAAACTCACATGCTTTGTGTCATGACATGACTAACCTTCTACTACACACATGCAACCTAATAACGATCATCCATCCACTCTCCTTTCTCCCCAGGTCGTTATATCGACGACAGTTAACGTGGACGGTCATGTGTTGGCCGTTTCGGACAACATGTTCGTCCACAACAATTCCAAACATGGCCGCCGGGCTCGCCGCCTTGACCCCTCTGAAGGTACGGCCCCTCCTTATCTGGAGAATGGTAGGCACATTTTACATGAATTTATTATTTGCAGCACTTCTTCCACTTTTTTCCTCCTCCTCCTTCTTCTTCTTCTTCTTCTTCTTCTTCACTTCTTCCTGCTTTTTAGGCACATTTTCATCCTGTCTTTTCCCTTTCTCAAGCTGCGTAGAGCGTAGAATTGAATGAGGACTAGTTTAGCCTTTTTTTTTCTTTTCCTCCTTTCATAGACGCTTACACTTGTAGATCACATGGGTTAGTTTTCATCCTTTTGCGTTGCTGCCTGCTTTCTCGATCTCTTATTATTATTATTATTATTATTATTATTATTCATGAATGATGATGGGCCACGTCTAAGTCAAGTGTGACAAAAGAATCACGCTCGAAAAAAAACCTTTTCAGCTCTTCGATCGACTTGTAAATCTCACTGATTTATCCAGCATTGGAACGCAAAGAAACCCAACCCGTCCAAGTCCAAGCGTAAATCAAACCTCTTCTCGCGAACACTTTTTTTCCCCAATTTATTCTAAATTCAAGTGAATTTCTGCCAAGAAGTCATCCAAATAACATATCCTTTTTGGCCCGACTGCTTTAAAACTATAACCTTTGTATTTTCTGGATTAATTATCTCATATCAGTTCTTGTACACCATAGCGAGTCATATACATGATGTCATATGCTAATTAGCCGTTATATAGCACACCCCCACGAAATTATTTGTTTTTTTTTTTACTTTTATTTTTCGTTTATTAATGATGGGGACAAAATGAAAATAGCTTAATTACGCACTGGTGCCCTGAGCGCTTGGAGCCGTTTGGCCCTCATGACGTGTTGTTTGTCTCTCTTCCGTCCCCATTTGATGGTAGGTGTGTTTTGCTTAGCAACCGCCTTTAATTAGGAGAGCAATTAAGAAGGTTGAAGCCTCTCCCCTTGTCTCGTTCGATCTCTGGGGGAAAAGAGTCAGAGAGAGAGAGAGAGAGAGAGAGAGAGAGGCCCAGCTTGTATACTGGTGGTGCTACTCATCTTCAAAGCCATATTTGTAGAGCTTGCGTTACTCAATTTCACTGCCTTTATTCGTCTAATTATTATTATTATTATTATTATTATTATTATTATTATTATTAGATTAATGTGGTTCAACAAATTCAGCATTTGGGAGAAGCAGTATAACTTACTTACTTACTTTATTTATTTAAAGTAATAAAGTTTAACTCCCCGTGATTTACACCTCAGACACGGTTTCATAATTTTCCTTTTTCTTCCCCTTCCTTTCTGCAATCCCGCCAGCTCTTCTAAGAACAACCGTGTTGTTGTAACAAGTCTTAAAAAAAAAAAAAAGGTCTCGATGGTTTTAAAAGGTGTCCTCCACTCTGCCACCACACACACACACCCTGTTTCTTTCACACCACTTAGCTACCTGGGATTTCAATCGGCCCAGACGTCAAATTTAGGCCGAGCTGATATTGCCACTAGCCTCCTAATAAGGGGCTTTAAGAGCGAACTGGGAACAGTTAGCGCAAAGGGAAGGAAGAGATCCAACCCTGGACTTATGACTGTCATTCAGTCTCAGGTTCATCCTTCCCACCATATAATCGCTCCTGCTAATTTTTCAGCATTATGATATGAACTTCTTTGGTGCGAACTTTTTCACAAGGAAAAAAAAAAAAAAAACGTATCAGGATGATGAAGCTGGAAGCCGTTGATGACGGAGAAGAATACGATAACAGCCAGATTTACTCCTTTAAGACATAAGCAAAGCATAATCCTGTCCATATCCACACTTCAGTTGAAAGCTATAACAGAGAGAGAGAGGTATTTGAGATTAGAAACACATTCTTGGAAGTGATAAGTGCTCCAAACGGGAAAACACGAGTGAGAGCGAGAGCGAGAGAGAGAGAGAGAGAGGTGCTGCTGTGTATCAGAGACAGTCTCGTCTTCCTCTAACACTCTTATCTAATCATCTAATAAGGGCTAATGTTCCCGGACAGTGAATTTACTCTGGCTTCTGATCTTCAACTAAAAGTAATTCCCCTTGCTGCTGCCCCCAGTGGACTGCGGATGGCTCTTCTTCACCACCACCACCCCCCATCCCCCCCCACCCACCCCCCAA
>JAODVO010000006.1:45233118-45244522 GCA_025400055.1 Notarius lentiginosus
GGCCGGTGGAGAGGCGGGGGGTAGGCCGGTAGAACGGCAGGCGGCGCGCCTCCTCCCCCTGCTAATGGGCGAGGTGCAGCTGGCCATGCTACAGCTCCCTGCCCAGCCCGGGGCCCACCCCCGACGTGTGGGGCCCACCCCCGGGGCCGACCTCCGACGTGTGGGGCCGACCCCCGGCGTGTGGGGCCGACCCCGGGGCCGACCTCCGACGTGTGGGGCACACCCTGGAGCAACAGTACTTCCACGCGCTGCACTTGAAGGAAGTCGGCCAGCCGTTCGCGTTTGGCCAGCAACTCCGGGACGCCTGCCGGCAGTGGCTGAGGGCTGATAACCGCGACGCCAAGGGAATCAGTGACCTGGTGGCACTGGAACAATTCATCACCCGACTTCCAGAAGGAACAGCGGAGTGGGTCCAGTGCAATCGCCCAGCGTTGCTGGATCAGGCCATCGAGCTAGCGGAGGACCATATGGTGGCTGTTCCGATGACAGGACAGCATGTCTCTTCTCCCCCCTTCTGTTCCTCATCCTCGCCCCATTCCCCCACCACAGAGGCAGGGGCCGGCTCCACCCCAGCCGGCCTGCCGCACCCACGGTGCCCTATCATTTCCTACTTCCGTGTCTGTGTCTTCCCCCCCCTCAGGTGAGTGAGCTCCAGAGGGAAAGCCTGGGCCGGTATGCTGGTGCTGCGGGGAGCCGGGGCACCTCCAGCATCAGTGCTCAGCAATGGAGGTGGGCGCGGTGGTCCGGATCCCAGACGCGCCAGGGACCACCCTCAATCGGGCTGGAGCGTATTGCATACCGGTGAGTGTCCAAGAGGATACGTATCAGGCTTTGGTGGACTCCGGCTGTAATCAGACTTCAATCCACCAAAGCCTGGTGCAAAACGAGGCATTGGGGAGAGCGCAATTGGTGAAGGTGTCATGTGTGCACAGGGATGTTCACAACTACCCTTTAGTGTCGGTCCACATTCTATTTTGAGGGGAGAAATTTCGAGTAAAGGCGGCGGTTAATCCTCGCCTTACCCACTCGATAATTTTGGGGACTGATTGGCTGGGATTCAGGGAATTAATGACACATTTAGTGAAGAGTGGGGCCTGCCATAGCTTAGCAGGGGGAGGTCCCGGTGTGGCTTTAGCGGGAGCAGCTGTCACAGAGCCGTCTACGTCATCACCGCATCAGAGTGAGGAGCCACAGGCTCCTCCTCCCTCTCTCGGGGAATCCCTCGTAGATTTCCCATTAGAGCAGTCGTGAGACGAGACTCCAAATGCCACCCCATCCTTCCCCTATTTCTACATTATTAAGGATAAATTATACCGAGTGATGCAGGACACTTAGACTAAGGAACCGATAACACAGCTTTTGATCCCAAAAAGCCGCTGGGAATTTATATTCCCGGCGGTTCACTTTAATCCCATGGCCGGACACTTGGGGCAGGATAAGACACTAGCCCGGATAATGGCCCGGTTCTATTGGCCAGGGATTCGCAGCGATGTCTGTAGGAGGTGTACGGCATGCCGCGAATTCCAGTTAGTAAATCCAGCGGCCATTCCAAAAGCACCTTTGTGCCCTCTGCCATTAATCGAGACCCCGTTCGAAAGGAGTGGAATGGATCTTGGCGGGCAATTAGATCAGTCAACACGAGGATATCGCTTTATTTTAGTTCTGGTGTACGTGATATCCGGAAGCAGTGCCTCTTCGCAATATCTCAACACGCAGTATTGCGGAAGCACTCTTCCGCATCATCTCCCGAGTTGGAATCCCCAAAGAGATTCTGACTGATGAAGGCACTACGTTTAATGTCATGCACACTGCGCAAACTGTATGGGTTATTGGGAATTAAGCCTATCCACACCAGAGTTTATCACCCACAAACGGATGGCTTCGTGGAACGGTTCAACTGCACCCTCAAGAACATAATTCGAAAATTTATAAGCGAGGACGCACGCAGCTGGGATAAATGGCTCGAGCCCCTGTTATTCGCAGTGCGAGATGTCCCACAAGCCTCCACGGGGTTCTCCCTGTTCGAATTATTATACGGGCATAAGCCACGTGGCATTCTTGATGTGCTGCGTGAAAATTGGGAGGAGGGACCTTCAACAAGCAAAAATGAAATTCAATACGTTATCGACCTGTGCGCCAAACTCCACACCCTCACATACCTAACCCAGGAGAATTTGCAGCAGGCCCAAGAATGTCAAGTCCGTCTGTATGACAGGGGCACGCATCTTAGGGAATTCACACCGAGAGATAAAGTACTCGTGTTGTTGCCCACGTCGAGCTCCAAGTTGATCGCCAGGTGGCAAGGACCCTTTGAGGTCACATGGTGAGTCGGGGGACCCCGACTATGAGGTGAGGCGAACGGACAGTGGTGGGGCATTACAGACTTACCACCTCAATCTGTTAAAACTTTGGAACAAGGAGGTCCCTGTGGCATTGGTGTCGGTAGTTCCAGAGAAGGCAGAGCTGGGTTCGGAGGCTCAAAAGGGAAAATTGACATTGCCCACTGCTCTGGTCCCCTGTGGAGACCACCTTTCCCCAACCCAGCTCACATAGGTAGCCCAGTTGCAAACAGAATTTTCTGATGTGTTCGCGCCCCTGCCCGGCTACACCCACCTCACAGAACACCACATTGAGACACCCCCGGGGGTAGTAGTGCACAGCCGCCCTCACAGACTGCCTGAACACAAGAAAAAGGTGGTTTGGGAAGAACTCGAGGCCATGCTCAAAATGGGCATCATCAAGGAGTCCCACAGTGACTGGAGCAGCCTGGTGGTCTTGGTTGCCAAGGCCGACGGGTCAGTCTGGTTCTGTGTGGACTATAGAAAAATCAAAGCGGTGTCTAAATTTGATGCATACCCAATGCCTCGTATTGACGAGTTGCTCCATCAACTAGGCACGGCTCGTTTTTATTCGACACTGGATTTGACAAAGGGATATTGGCAGATCCCCTTGACTCCTCTATCCCGAGAGAAAATGGCCTTTTCCACACCATTTGGCTTACACCAGTTCATCACACTTCCTTTTGGGCTGTTTGGGGTGCCCACTACGTTCCAGCGGCTTATGGATAGGGTCCTCCACCCCCACGCCACCTCCTTTATTTCAAGTGACCAGCCAATCTGGTCAACTATAAGAATGATAAAAGTGGATTGTGATTGTGGATTGTGTTCTGATGAAGAGAAAGTGGAAAGGCTGTGTGAAGAAAGCAAGAGAAAGTATGTGAAACCTTACTGACAGATGCAGCAAATTCTTCTAAATGTATTTTTCAATTCCAAACCAGCTGCTGGTGATTGTAATGATGAGGACAATAACAATGAAAAAGCCGTTTCTCGATGGCATATCTTTAAAAAAGAGAAAGCTAAGGAATATGTTCTTTTATATCAACCTTTATTTAGAACTGGTTTGTGTTGTGTTTTATCTGAGTTTTTGTTGCTTGTCTCACAGAAAACCTACTAAACTATTCAAAGTGAAATGTTAGCTGGTGGTGATTTCTCTTGTGTAAATGTTCCCTTGTCTTTAACAAGCAAGCCTGGGGTTTTTTTTGTTGTTGTTTTGTTTTTAAGAAAAGAGCTTTGGTTACAAATACTGCTGAAATATGAAATTATTGCAGAACACAGCTGTGCGGTATGAAATAAGCAGCTCTGTTTTCTTTATAATTTCATTGTTTGACATTCTTAGCAACGTAATAAAAGTTTATCCTTTTTTTAAAAAGCCTTTGACCAATGATGTAAAATCTACATCCTTCATTTCTTTAAGGCTGTCTTGTGACAAAATCTATTGTTAAAAAGCACCATACAAATAAAATCTAAATTGAACTGAAAATGTTTGTGCAACATCCTCTGCTTATGCTGCACTTCAAGTTGAACTCCAGCTGATAAAAGATGAACTGGATTAATGATGGATTACCAGGTTTACCAGTTGAACCATGGTGAAAGCAAAAGTTTTAACATTCTACTCTAGAATAAGCAAGTTAAAAGACATAAAAGATTAAAAAAAAGGCATCATAGAAAATTTTCAAAATGACTTTAATGTTAATAGGAAAAATAGCTATCAATAAAATACAAATGAATCAAGGAAGGTCACATAAGCTCTCAGCTGCTTCTAAAGATGAATACAAGTGTTTGAGGTTTAGGAATTCAAATGGCTGCACATTGATTCAAAATTATTAAAGGTAGAATCTCAATAAATGCTCTGAATAAGGCCATCCAAGTATGAGCAAAACATCAAAATCTCATCAAACAGCAGCCACACACGGCTGTCTTACAAACATGTTATCACTCTGCTCTGAAACAAACTGTTCATCAGCCATATGTAGCTCTTTTTGAGAAACATCATAACAAACCAGAAAAGATCATGTAAACATCTGCAGCAATGGATGTGGAATGAAAAAAATGTACAGACAGAAAGGCCTAAAGTGGGTCAATTACTGAACTCTCCTTGGGTTCTCCTGTTTCCATCTCACTCCCAAAAAAACATGCAAGTATGTAGACTGGCTGGAAGAACTCAAGTGGCCTTCACAGAGCCTTGACCTCAACCCCCTCAACCCGAATACTCTTGAATTCTTCTACACCAAACTAGCATCAAAACATGTCTTTTATGGACCTCTTTTTGTGCACAGGAACATTGTCATGCTGGCACAGGAAACGTCCTTCTCCAAACCATTGCCACAATGCTAGAAGCATAAAGTTATCTAAAATGACATTGCATGCTGTATCATTAACATTACCCTTCACTGGGACTAAAACCCGCTTCACTGGAGCCCAAACCCTGAAAAAGGCCCATATGAGGGTTATGATCAGTACACATACTTTTATGTGTGTATTGTTGGATTTGAATATGAAGTTCATAGACAAAAAAGATCCAAACCCTTTGCTACTTTTTCTCATAGCTATTCACCCTGGTCGTATGATCAGTTTTGTAAATAGCGACATTAAAACCTCAGCTGTATTGTGAGTTTATCTAAGCTCTTTAGGTGTATAAATGATATCAGCAAAAAATTGCTTGATGTTAAATGGCTTAAAACCACAGTCAGTGGCTTGAGCTGAGGCACTGTTTATGGCCTTCAATTTGGCTGAAGTATTACCTGTCATTTATTTCACAACATGAGGTCATTACTTCATATAGAACATCATCCACATAAGTGTTTTGCTTTTGTAATTTTGGAAAACAACTGGTGGTAACAAAAAAGAAGATGATGAAGAGAAAGAACTAAAATTGTTTCTATCTTGTCACATATCTGTGATTATTTAAAAATAAAAGGCTTGGTTTAATTTTCCAAAGATAATGGTCTGATTCCAAAACAATGTCTTGGTACGCCCTGATGATAGCATCACCTGAAATTACAGTGTGTGCTTTATAACTAGATTTGCTGAATATTTATTCTTCTTCCCTATCCTGTCTAGTAAAAAAAAAAGAAGAAAAAGCAGGCCTTTTTTTAAATTTAAACTTATCTAAAATGACATTATATGATGTATCATGAACATTACTTTTCACTGGAACTAAGGAGCCCAAACCCTGAACAAAACACATATGGGGGTTATGATCAGTACACATGCTTTTGCTCATGTGATATATATATATATATCGTCGTCGGCATCTGTCCGTCTAAGAAGATGATGGAGTAGCACAGGGGGAGGAACTGCACTTCCGCGAATGGCTAAATAAGCCGATATGCGAGCGGCAGTCCCTCCAACAGGTGGCACATACAAAGGAGGACAGCTCCTGGGGGTGGAGTTCTCACTCCTTTCGGGAGGCTCTCTTCTGGGCAAGGGCAGCGGTGCGAGCCTCCTCGGCAGTTTTGGCTCCTTTCCTCACAGCAAGGCGCCAAGCTGAACGGTCGTTAGCGATGTCTTCCCAGATTGTAGTGGGAATCTTCGAGTACTTCAGGTCCCTTTTACAGATGTCCCTGAAACGCAAACGGAGGCGGCCGACCGGCCGAGAGCCTTCTGCCAGTTCGCCTTACAGGAGGACTTTGGGGATGCGGCCGGATTCCAAGAGCATGATCCCAAGAATGTATGCTCATAGAAAAACACATGAAGCGTGACGTTAAACATGAACTCGCTTGTGCTTTATATATGGAGTGGGTTAATTAGGATTCATTACATGTAGCTTGGATGCTGAGCATTAGACCATGTAATGCAGCAAGGTTTCCCAATTCACAAGAGCGCTGCAGAATATTCCTGTTTCTACTACCAACATCAAGATACATCATTTCAACACTAACCTACTGCAGTATACCTTGGAATTCCTGTTTGCACTGAGTAATCTCCATTGTGCTTTAAACCACGTCTACAAAATGCATAACAGTGTGTCTGTAAAGAGGAGTTGGGAGTGAGTTGCTGCCCCAAGTGAAGGATTTCAGGTATCTCGGGGTCTTGTTCATGAGTGATGGTAAAATGGAGCATGAGATGGATAGGCGGATTGGGGCGGCGTCAGCAGTAATGCGGGCATTGCACCGGACCATCGTGGTGAAGAGGGAGCTAAGCCGGAAGGCAAAGCTTTCGATTTACCAGTCAATCTATGTTCCAACCCTCACCTATGGTCATAAGCCTTGGGTAGTGACCGAAAGGATGAGATCGCGGATACAAGCGGCTGAAATGAACTTTCTCTGTAGGGTGGCTGGGCTCACCCTTAGAGACCGGGTAAGGAGCTCGGACAATCCGGAGGGATCTCTGAGTACAGTCGCTGCTCCTTCATGTCAAAAGGAGTCAGGTGAAGTGGTTTGAGAATCCGATTAGGATGCCTCCTGGGCGCCCTTCCTTTGGAGGTTTTCTGAGCATGTCCAGCTGGAAGGAGACTTCGGGGTAGACCCAGAACACGCTGTAGAGATTATATATCTCATCTGGCCTGGGAGCGCCTTGGGATCCCCCCCCCCGGAGGAACTGGAAAGCGTTGCTAGGGAGAGGGATGCCTCGACTACCCTGCTTAGCCTGCTGCCATCGCAACCTAACTTCAGATAAGCGGAAGAAAATGGACAGATGGATGGTGTGTATGAGGCATTGTTTTAGAAATACAGGAACTCCCAGCACCACTGATTCACTACATTATTAAACCCTTCATATGCTGATAGCAGGGGAATCTTGAAATCGTGAAGGCCAGTGGACCCCCAGGACTGGATAAAAGAGAAAAGCCAGCCTGTAATGAAGGTTCCCATATCTATAACGGTTAGTAATAGTATCTATTGACTGCCATACGGCATCATAACTATAGCTCTCAAGGACATTATTTTATGGCTGGTGTAATTGCTGAACATTCCCAGCCCGCTTTTTGTTCGTGCCTGCCTGTGCAATGGCCAATTTATCAAATGACTGTGCTGGGTTTAGATACGATCGTCAGGGTCATTTGTGGAGATTTAAATAAACCTTTGAAGCACACAGTGCTGGTAAAAGCAGTCATCCATATCAAGAGATACAAGCTACAGTCCAGATCAGTGGAATGAATCTATGTGAGGCAACAAGGACATGTTTTAACCATTGGTAAAACATCCAAAGTTGCTCTTAGGCAACATTTGAGGTAAACAAGGACATGTTTTGAGAGAAAAATGATGACATTTTATCTATCATATTCAATCAAATATAAGCATGTACGTATATAAGAGTGTAAGGGCGGGGGGGGGGAGTGCTGTTTAAAGATTTATATCCAATTCGGCTCCAACTTATTGCAGTAACAGTTAAAAAAAAATCAATCAAGGTCCAGTGTTCGAAATTAAGATTGCTGTAACTGATCAAGAACAGGTGTACTTTTTAACAATGGTGGTAGCCCAGTTCCTAAATAGCGCAAAGATACTCTGAAGCCTTTCGGACATGCTACTCAGACATCCATTGTACCTATCTTACACACATCTTAACCAAGGCTTCAATTCCCACAAACTCTGTGAAGCATGCAACTTTCCTCTGTCAAAAGGTAACCCCATCCATCTTGGATTTTTTTTAAGCTGTCCAATTCTATTTTCCTCACACTTGTACACGCTAGTGAGAATCATACATTTCTGAGAAACCACCTCCCTCGAATTTAGTGTACTTGTGGAAATTTTCATTCCTGGATGGCACTTTGCCTCACTTGATCACAAGACTTGATGATTGGATGATGAATATTGCAAGTCATAACCCAGTACAGCACAGCATCCAGGTTAAAACTGCCTGTAACAGCTCTGGGGAAAATGGCTTTACAAATGTGTCGTCTTTCTCAGAAACACTCTCCGCTTCAATCTGGGATGTAGGTTTAAATGTATGTGTGCCGTGAGCAGTGAAAAATGATATCTGTATGGTTTAGGACTTTGTAATGGATTCCACAGCTCCCATGTGGACTTTCATAACCATCCACCATGGCGTATATAGCCATCTCTGTGATGGCAGGAAGGATTGACATTTAAGGCTCAACCCAACACGAGTCCAAAGGAGCATAAATCTACAGAAGCGAAGAAGCAAGCGTACACCACCATACTTTGGTTTAAGGTCTCAAACACTTATAGGGCAAGAGGGAGGTCTTCTTCATGGGGTTGCTGAATCAAATTCAGGCTCAAGGCTTCAAACATTCACATTTACGCATACCGCTTTCTTCACCAAGCCACGTCTCTCAAGACAGAAAGAGACATTGAGATTTTGTTATTTCAACCCTATTAACACAGACAGCGCTATTTGTTGCTTTTTTTTTTGGCTTATGCTTTTTTTTTTCTGGGAGGGCAAAGTAGCTGTAACTTATATAAAATAAAGATCTTAACAAGGAAATCTGTTTTGTTTTTTTTACACTATGTAAAGTTCCAAACAATGTCCATCACCCTGAGAAAACCATCTCTACATTGAAGCATGGTGGTGGCAGCATCATACTGCAATTATGCTTTTCTTCTGCAGCGACTGGAAAACTACGCATAGTTGAGGGCAAGATTGATGAAGCATCATCAATAGGGCATATATAGGGCATCGCTAGAAGAACCCGTCCCCAAAACATCATGATGTAATGGCCTATCTAGACAACAACATATAAATTAAAAAACAAAGAAATTTGGCCTAAATAAGTCTGCAACAATTGTTTGTCATGCAGGATGTTTGAATGCGTACGTAATGTTTGTTGTGTGTGATTATTTGCTTATTAGATTTACAAGAAGTTCGTAATTTTCCTTATTTTTTAGCAAATGTATGACGGTGACCAGTGTTTACTTGCTGTACAAAATGTTTCCATCTGTATGCGATGATCTTTCTTTAAAATATATTACATTACAGGTATTTATCAGATGCTCTTATCCAGAGTGACGTACAACATACCCAGAGCAGCTTGGGGAGCAGTTGGGGGTTTAGCTGCGTTGCTTGAGAGCACTTTAGCCATTCCTGCTGGTCCAGGGAATCAAACCGGTGACCTTTTGGTCCCAAAACTGCTTCTCTAACCATTAGGCCATGGCTTCGTCATATATAATAACCACGAGTTGGCCTAGTGGTTAGCGTGTCCGCCTCTCGATCAGGAGATTGCGAGTTCTACTCACGGTCGGGTCATACCAAAGACCATCATAAAAATGGTACCAACTGCCGTCTGGCAAGACACACTGTAAACCAGATGCGAGTGGGGAATCAAACTCTCGCGGTTACCAGAGGACTAGCCCCCCCACTGTAACCCTAGCTATGTAATAGGCGAGATGTAATGGCTACGAAACGGGGATCAGCGCCACCCTATGCGCCACATGGCATGGAAAGGACTTTTCCTCATATATAATAACTTCTTGTTTTTTGCTACATTCTTTCTGTTGGACTCCAACAGTTTGAGAACGAGGCACGATATAAATTACACATTTCATGTAAACCTTCTCACATATATTCAGGTTCATGGAGATATTTACAGCATTGCTTATTTATGACAAAAAAGTCAGACAGAACTTTGGAATTGCGAACCTGCAGCCCATGGAGAGAGAAATGTGTAGATGAGATGAACCACATAACAATAGGATCGAGCAAACCTGCTGAAAGTTTGCGTAAGGCGGAAAAGAAAAAGCAAGACGCAGCAAGAAAGTGAGAAAGAAAATTAGCAGTCAGGGAAAGCTGTCGCACAGGATGGGTGCTGTCTGTCAGTCTTCATTTTGAAGCTGCATTAGCGCTGGCAGAAATGACCTGATTCTTTAATAAAAGCTAAATGACGGCTCTCGTTCTTCCCTCAGGCTTCCTGATATTGTGCATTTAAGATATTACCATAGCAAGCAGGCATCTACACACAAAGAGCCATCACACACACAAAACCATGCGCTCTCCTGCAGACTGCATTGATTTTCACCTGTACCACTGGCACAGAAGACACCAGGCTTAGTGCAGCTTAAGCAGCAGGGATCTCCAGCCCAATATGCTAATACGTGGGTGTGTGTCCAAGATTCAGAGATCCTCTCTGCTTGACACTCTCAGCACATCCATGACACAGCATGACCCTTTGTTTCAATGAAATGATGATCAATGCAGCTTCAGGAGCCAAAACAATCTCTCTCTCTGTCAAGGACGGCTGCAATTCAGCATGTGTACACATGCGCCTGATGACATGGCACGGTGAAAGTCATCGCCAAAGTCCTCCGTGACCTTGTTACCGTCGGCAGCATGCCCGGCCCTTTCTCTTCATTAAAACGGCATGTAGACTGTCGCTCTGACTCTGGGGTCATATAACCCAGCAGGCCACCACAGCCACAGATCATTAGCACCGTGCTAATCAGCACATAGGTCGGAAATGTGCTTTGGCACACATTTGGAAGTCTAGCTTCCATGTAGATGGGGAATCCTGACTGCCATCACATGGAAAAACATGTCATACACTGCACATTTCAATCAGCTAGCAGGGTGCACATGAAATAAAAACGTATCGCTGTTACGACATCCATCACGCAGCAGAAAAAAAAAATCAAGAGAAAGAGCAAGAGAGAAGAAAAAAAGAGATACGATAAAAAAAGAGGAGAAGCAGGAGGGAAAGTCAGTCCTGCTCTGCTGCAATCCTTTTTACTGCATTCAGTGTGTGATCAGACTGTAATGATCTATACTTCCTCCTTCCCTCCTCACACTGTGCCTGGACTCCCCCTTCACTACCTTTATTTGTACATCCAAATAGAAGCGCTGCAGAGCTTTGGGGAACACTGTGGCCGCTACTAAGGCCGTCTGAATAAAATTTTACTGTTTGAATACTATTAGTATTTCTATAATATTTGTCAAATCAAATGCCAAAAAAAAAAAAAAAAATCCGCATTTCAATGTTTGCGATCTCAGGATCTGCTTTTTCCAGACCACACTCTGCTTGACCTCAGGGTTTTTTTTCTTTGCTTGGGGTTTTTGTTCAAACCTGGGTCCAGCCCAGAAAACCGACCTCAGTTAACACAAGTCAAGTCAAGTTTATTTGTATAGCGCTTTTAACAATAAACATTGTCGCAAAGCAGCTTTACAGAATTTGAACG
>JAODVO010000006.1:45800810-45813091 GCA_025400055.1 Notarius lentiginosus
GTTTAACTGCACTTCTCTGCGTGCCTTTAAATTGCCCCTAGGGGACAAATAAAGTGTTTTGAATTTGAATATAGTTAAACACTGTAATATTATGTGGGTAGCCATCTTGGACAACCAGAAACACTTTTTAGTGCACTTTTTTTTTTAAATTAATAAGCAGAAGATAACGTGTGGTTTGGATTCTGAATGCACAGGCAGCAGGATAAGATTGACTAAAGTTAAATACTAAATATGTCAGATATATTATATTCAATAAATATTAAATACATAGACTACAGTTCACTTAATTTTTTTAAATAGATATTACTTGTTAGTGTATTGGGGAGAGCTGACAAAATCATAACTTTTATATTTAAATTCTTCTTCTTTCTTTCTTTGGGTGTTCCCATTAGGGGTCACCACAGCGGAGAATGTCCCTCCATCTCCTCCTGTCCTCCATATCTTTTTCTGTCACACCAACCGTCCACATGTCCTCTTTCACCACATCCATAACATGTACTGTACATGTTAACACCACTTACATGTACTGTACATCAGGGGAAACTGTTAAACCATTATACATTCATTACTCTGTGTGATATTTGAGGGAAGACTGGAAAGTAATGACATTATTGTTTGTCGATTACACATATGTACAGAAGTGCATGCAGCTCATAACGGGGTTTATTTGTATTTTTGTTGGTTTTCATCTTGTCGTTGTTGTATCATAGCAATTTTGATTACTGTGGTACTAGGATAACACCTTTATGAGCTTTGCATCAATTGCAATTCATTCTTACAGTATGTGGGCAGAAATGAGCATCTTCTCTGTTTCAGCTCACTACTTTTAGCAGTTTGAGACCTGAAGCAAGGTTCTGAATGTTTAATAGGTTGCACTGGTTCCAGAAGCTGCATACACAAACCCTGAAAATTATGTCAACGGTTACTGAAAAGCTAAGTGTACACAGCTGCACAGATGTTAGTTTATGAACATGTATGGAAAAATACTAAAAAAAAAAAAAGTCGATTTTTTTTTTACCTTCATGGCCCAAACTGTGTTTGCATCTCCAGCATGAATGGTCAAATCATTTTTTAATAGACATGGGGAAAGAAGTTACAGTTCCACGCATGCACTGAGAGAAAACGTGTGTTAGAGTGATATAATTGTGTCAGGTCTCCATTATAGACTAACAACTAATGGGAAAAAAAAAAAAATTCTCCCAAAATCTTGCACAAGACCAAAGAACAAACTACTGGATGTTAAATATGTCCTGATGGATTGTTTTGGGTCAGGCCAGTCTGCTCCAATAATGGGCATTAATAAATGTACTTGGATGTGTGTGTTCAGCAAAAAACTTCAGCTGAAATGCTTATTATAAAGACTGTGCAAATCAGTTTTCAAGTCAAATTTGTATTTATTTATACCACCATATATAGAATCTGTCTAGGGAAAAAAAAAGCAATTTCATTTCCATTGACAGTCTTTTATATACAAACCATTGCTTTGTGCTGTTGTTGAAGTAAAATGGATATTGACTTTTAGCACAGCTGCTCAGAGCTACTCTGGGTAATGAAATGACAATAACAGCTGGGAGCGTCAGTAGCTCTTCATTCTCCCCATGTCGCTGAATTTGAAGTATGAATCGCTTACTGGCCAAAACAGTGCTTATATTATAGGGACTCTCCAGGTCTTTATTTGAGGTTACCCAGTGTAACTCTGAATAAAATAACCTGCAATAAAAGGGAAAATCTGACAGACTGGAGCACAGAGTAACCATTTCCTAAATTAATGACCAGCTGTGGAGGAGCTAAAAATCACTGGGATGCTAGCAGCTTAAAAATGGTTACATTTTTGAAAATATGTGAGGAAAAATATGGACAAATTGATGAGATGAAATTGATTATATTGAGTATGTTTGTCATATATTCTTCATGGTGATATGTATGCTAGTGATTATACAGTGTCTTGCAAAAGTATTCATCCCCCTTGATGTTTGTCCTGTTTTGTTGCATTACAAGCTGGAATTAAAATGGATTTTTGGAGGGATTAGCACCATTTGATTTACATAGCATGCCTACCATTTCAAAGGTGCAAATTGTTGTGTTATTGTGACACAAACAATAATTAAGATGAAAAAAAAAACAGAAATCTGGAGTGTGCATAGGTATACACCCCCTTTCATATGAAACCCCTAAATAAGAGCTGGTCCAACAAATTCACTTCATGTCACATAATTAGTTGATTAAGATTATGTACAATCAAAGTGCCACATGATCGGTCACATGATGTTTGGATAAATCAACCTGTTCCGGAAGGACCCTGACTCTGCAACACTACTAAGCAAGCAACATGAAACCGAGGAGCCTCCAAACAGGTCAGAGACAGAGTTGTGGAGAAGTATAGATCAGGGTTGGGTTATAAAAAAAAAAATCCCAAATTTTGAATATCCCACAGAGCACCATTAAATCCATTATAACAAAATGGAAAGAATATGTCACCACTACAAGCCTGACAAGAGAAGGCCACCCGCCTAAACTCACAGACCGGGCAAGGAGGGCATTAATCAGAGATGCAACAAAGAAACTAAAGATAACACTGAAGGAGCTGCAAAGATCCACAACGGAGATCTGTCCATAGGACCACTTTAAACTGTACACTCCACAGAGTGGGGCTTTATGGAAGAGTGGCCAGAAAAAAAGCCACTGCTTAAAGAAAAAAAAAAAAACACATTTGCAGTTTGCCCAGTAGCATGTGGCAGACTCCCCAAACACATGGAAGAAGATTTTCTGATCAGATTAGACTAAAATATAACTTTTTGGCCATCATAGGAAACGGCGTGTGTGGCATAAACCCAACACCCTGAGAACACCATTCCTACAGTCAAGCATGGTGGTGGCAACATCATGCTGTGGGGATGTTTTTCATCTGCAGAGACAGGAAAGCTGGTCAGGGTTGAAGGAAAGATGGATGGCATTAAATACAGAACAGTTCTGGAGAAAAACATGTTTGAGTAGGCCAGAGGTTTGAGACTGGGATGAAGGTTCACGTTCCAGCAGGGCAATAACCCTAAATATACTGCTAAAACTCCACTGGAGTGGTTTAAAGGGAAACATTTAAATGTCTTGGAATGGCCTAATCAAAGCTCAGACCTCAATCCAATTGAGAATCTGTGGTGTAACTTGAAGATTGCTGTAGACCAACGCAACTCATCTCACTTAAGGGAGTTGGAGTAGGTTTGCCTTGAGGAACGGGCAAAAATCCCAGTAGCTAGATGTGCTAAGCTAATATAGACATACCCCAAGAGACTTGCAGCTGTAATTGCAGCAAAAGGTGGCTCTAAGAAGTATTGACTTTGGGGGGTGAATACCTATGCACACTCCAGATTTCTGTTTTTTTCATCTTCATTATTGTTTGTATCACAATTATTTAAAAAAAAAACAATGTGCACCTTTAAAGTTGTAGGCATGTTGTATAAATCAAATGGTGCTAACCCTCCGAAAATCCATTTTAATTCCAGCTTATAATGCGACAAAACAGGACAAACACCAAGGGGGAGGAATACTTTTGCAAGACACTGTAGATCTCTGTACAGGTATTTATTCATTGAATACTCTGATGGATGAAGGAATAATGGATGGATGGATGTTAGATGGATGGATTGGGTGGGTGGAAGGATTGTGGCTAGATGGATCCCCTCATTCCTGATGATTAAGACGGAATTGAAAATGTGCTCTGAAGGATGGTAAATGAAGGAGGGTAAGACTGATTGATTAGCGCTGCAATCCTTCCTGAAGAATAATACTACGACAATACAGATGTTAATTCAGGCTTCATGAAAATTACAGAATAATTAATCAGAATCGGTGGATATTGAAGTGAGCTCATCATAACTAGATTGAATAAGAGTCTGATGAGGAGCGCTCTTCAAACAGGCTATAGATATCCCTCTCTAATTTTCCCTTGAGGCACATTACAGAACCTCATCTACCCAGTCTGCAATATTACACACATACAGTCCGGTCCAGAAGTATTTGGACAGTTTTGTACTCTTACCTCTGTATACCACCACAATGGATTTGAAATGGAGCAAACAGTACCGGTAGATTGAAGTGTAGATTTTCAGCTTTAATCCAAGAGGTTCATCAACAACAAAAATACATATCACATTCATGGTTTAGGAATTACAGCCTTTTTAAATTATTTTTATTTTTTTATTATTTCATTTGGCCGACAGGTGATGAGTTTATGACATCGTGTCGTCCGTCGTCTGTCTGGCATCGTCCTCATTTCACGAAAATCGCTTCTTCTCTCTCAATTCTTCATCGATTTTTATTCTTTTTGGCAGGAAGGTAGGTCTGCCTGGGATGCATATCCTATAGCTTCTACCCAAATTTGCTTAATTACAATTATTAATTAAGTTATGGAGTAATTAAGCCCAGGAGCAGTTTCCACACAATTTTCAATCCTTCACAGATTTTTATTCTTTTTGGCAGGAAGGTAGGGGTACCTAGGGTGCATATAACTTTATATAATATAACTTTATATAACTGCATATAACATATAAGCAGATTTTCTGAATTACAATTATTAATTAAGTTATGGACTACTTAAGCCTTAATGAGCAGTTCACCAAAAATCACTTCTTCTCGGTCAGTTCCTCACCGATTTTTATTCTTTTTGGCAGGAAGGTAGGTCTGCCTGGGGTGCATATGACTTCTACCCAAATTTGCATAATTGCAATTAATAATGAAGATATGGAGTAATTAAGCCCTAACAAGCAGTTTCCACACAAATCGCTTCTTTTCTGTCAATTCTTCACTGATTTTGATTCTTTCTGGTATGAAGGTAGGGGTACTTAGGGTGCATATGACTTCTACCCAGATTTGCTTAATTATAATTATTCATGAAGTTATGGACGGATTAAGCCTTAATGAGCAGTTCAACAAAAATCGCTTCTTCTCGGGCAATTCCTTGCCGTTTTGGATCCTTTTAGACAAATAGGTCGGTATTCTGAGGGTGGATATCACTTCTATATAGCTTGTATATAGTGTATATAGCTTGCAACATTTATGATCGTTCCTTCTGGACTAGACGGGGTCGGAGTGAGCTACGCCATCATTGACGGTCTTGTTAATACTTGATTGGCAATCCCTTGCAGTCAATGACCACCTGAGGTCTAGAACCCATGGACATGACCAAATGCTGAGTTTCTATAGTCCCTCCATTTGCTCAAACGTAATTGGAATATTGGCTGATAAGCAGTTTCATGGACAGGTGTGACCTGGTTCTCTTTTTTTTATTTCATGTGTTGAATTGCATTTGGTAAATGTAAATGTGAACTGTCAATAACATCAAAAGAGGTGTCGAGGCCAGTATTAGGCTGAAAAAACAAAACAGACCTATCGGAGAGACAGCAGAAACTTTGAGTGGCCAAATCAACAATTTGTGACATTTTTCAAAAGAAGGAATGCACTGATGAGCTCTGCAACACCAAAAGGCCCAGAAGACCATGGAAGACAACTAAAGTGGATGATGGCAGAATTCATTCCTCGGTGAAGAGAAACCCCTTCAGCCTTGACCCCATCTAGTCATGTCAAGAAGGTGGAGGAAGTTGAGGAGGTAGGTGTATCATTGTCAAAGTCTACAATCAAGAGACACCTTCATGAATGTAAATAAAGAGGGTTTACCTCAAGATGCAAACCACTGATAACACTCAAGATCGTTCCTTCTGGACTAGATGGGGCCGGAGTGAGCTACGCCATCATTGACAGTCTTGTTTTATTCTACTCTGATCTCTCATCCAGGCGGCATGGTGGCGCAGTGGTTCACGCTGTCATCTCAGAGCAAGTTCTCCCCGTGTCTGTGTGGGTTTCCTCCAGGTGCTCTGGTTTCCCCCACCATCCAAAGACATGCAGTTTGGTTAACTGCCTACTCTAAATTGTCCATGTGTGTGAATATGTGAATAGTTGAGAGGAGAAAACATCTATAATAATCCAGTAGGAGGTAATGGGAAACCACTACTGTCATTCTTCCCAAGAAACTTTGATGGATGGAAGAAAAGCCGTCAGAGCGGTCACATCACTGCGGTGATATGCCAAATAGAGAGAGATCTCATCCAGAAAGCATTTCCACCCTCAGAACTGCTTCTGACTGGATGTTTTTTGCACCATATTGTGGAAACTCTGGAGTCTCTGAAATACTCAATACCAGCCCATCTGGCACCAACAAGCATGCCACTCTTAAAGTTACTAAGATCACATTTTCCCCCATGCTGATGTTTGATATGAATATGACCTGAATCTCTCAACCCGTATCTCCATTATTTGATGTACTGCACTCATGCCACATGATTGGCTGATTGAATAATTGCATGAATGAGCAGATTCAGACTGTAGGCCAGTGAGTGTATTTCAAGTGACAGTTAAGTGTGCTCTTCTGGAGTAACTGCAGGCTTTCTCACTCTTGGGGTCGCAGTTCTGTGATAGACTAAAGCTGAGTGGGATAGCATTGTCTTTCCCCTGGTGTGAATGGAACAGCTTCAGCAGACCTTTGGGCTTCATAAAGAAGCATGTGCGTGTGCTGTCTGAGTTTGAGTTTAGTAAAAACACTCCCTGAACAGCGAGGTCACTCGGTCAGTCAGAAACCTTGGAAAGCCATGTGAGAATCCAGTACAAAAGCTGGAAAAGGCTGTTGATAAAAATGTTTGTGGTGCAAGCAAACAATCAGCAGCTGGCGTTAGATGGAAAATAGCACTATTGTGAAATATTACACACACAGGACACTTTTTCCATGGAATAAAAACATGTGTTCTATTCTCTTCTGGTGAGTTTATTGATGGCATGAAATATTATCATATCGCTTATCCTCCATGTATTACGCCACTTTCCCCAATGGAGAATGAGCATGCAATATTGTTATAATATTGCACATTATCAAGACAACATGACATCAAACATCAGAGCTGATGCAAATATCCAATGACAAAACTTTTCTGCTGCACATGAGCAGAATCTTTTTTTGTCTGCCAGGAAAGAGAAGACGGGGTTAATCCAGTTTAAGCATGAAATAAATAAACTGAAAACTGAAACTAAAGACGCGCTGAACACCCGAAATGCTACCAAAACTTTATTATATACTCTTCAGGCTTATTTACAAGAGAAAAACATACCAACGGACATCGAAAAACTGGAAAAGAGACACATCTGAGATGTAAAACTTACACGCTCATGAGTGACTGTGACAGTTTGTAAACAAACATGGCCACGAGGTTTGCTTTTTTAGAAGAAGATGATTTTGAGAGGATTTTGGCTGCCAGGTCATGCCATTGTGTGTAGTTGTCGATGTTGATTTTAAAAGTAACTAAGTAAGTTACACAGGGACAATAATAATAATATTCAGCTTGCCTGTGCTAGCATTGGCCTTTGCGAACACTACACCAACTGGAAGGTAACTAGACTGTCGCGCAAACAGCACCGAGTCGCGGGTAAGCTACAGTAGCATTGGCCTTCACTAATGCTACTGCTACACCGGCTGGAAGGTAACTAGACTGCAACGCAAACAGTATCGACTCACGGGTAAGCTAGCATTGGCCTTCACTACTGCTACTGCTACACCAGCTGGAAGGTAACTGGACTGCTGCGTTAACAGCACCAAGTCACGGGTAAGCTAGCATTGGCCTTCGAGAATGCTGATATGAAGAGTGTGTATGAATAATAATAATAATAATAATAATAATAATAATAATATTGGCTGGCTTTTTTCATGGTCTATCAAATATATTCCATTCAGCTACTCGTCTTCGACTCATTCAGCATCATGCTAGCTGAATGGAATATATCTGATAGACCACAGTAAAAAGCCAGCCAATATAATAATAATAATAATAATAATAATAATAATAATAATAATATTGGTTGGTTTTTTAATAACAAAAAGACTGTAGTGCATCTACAGTGAATACAAGATGTGTAATGAATAAAGGGAAGAGGTAGATTTTTAAAGTGTAAATTAAATCCTTAAAGTATTTATACAGTATCAGTGATTTGTAGTATATACACCGTACCAGTCAAAAGTTTGTACACCCCTACTCATTCATAATTTGTTTGATTTTTCTGTATTACCATTTTCTACACTGCAGAATAATAGTGAAGACACCAAAACTCTGACACAACATCTGGAATACACACAAGTAAAAGTCAATTTTTTATTTTTTAAAACATAAATTCCATCTTTAATCTGGGGGAAAATTTTCATATTAAACTCTGACCACATAAACACACAATGCCTTCCTGGAAATCACATCATTAAGTAGGCATTTTAGTTTATATTATAATTTACTACTAAGACAGAGACAAGCTAACGACAGCTAATATTTGTAATTAATAAATTAAGTGTCTGAATGTTTTCAAGATGACATCACAGGAAGTAATGGGAACTTTAGGGAAATGAGGAATCGAAAGGAGGTCACAGCCACAGCATGGTGTGAATTCTCAGTGGTCCATTAACTCTAGGTTTGGGTTCCCAGAGTTCTTAATTCTCCATAAATTTAACACGTCACTGTTCCATCAGGCAGTGCAGAAGTATGTGCACCCTGGTCAGATACATGAGCTGTTTCCTGTTGCATGACAGTGCCTGTAAAGTATTGTGAGGAGGTGTCGTTATGGAAGATAAAATGCTCAAGGTTTGATTTTATTTTTTTTACACAATCTGGGATTCTTCCCTGAAGATGCAGTAGACCCAGGGTACATTTTAAATTGGAGCTTTATCCGATTTTTGGCTCATGACTAGTGCATTCTTCAGAGCACATCCTGGTGAGAAGAGGAACTAAATTGTTCACAGGTATTTAGTTTCAGCACAAGTCAGTCGGCAATAGAAACAACAAGAACTATGGGATCAGGGATGAGTACTATAGGTACTATGAGGACTATGGGTTCTATGAGGACTGTCCTGTCTGCTGAACATCTGAAGAATGTCAGATAACAGAAGATCTGGTTAAATGGCAAAACAGAAAGGAATGTATGAAAGGAATGAAGAAATGTGGACAGAATGAAGAAGTGGTGACAGAGCGATGAGAGATTAGACAGTGACTCAGTCAGATTGCCTTATCAGACGCAGCTGTGTGTAGGCTGAAGCGAGCAGAGTGAGAACTGCAGATGTACAGGGACAGAATGATCCTGGTGGCTTTCTGTGTCTGTGAGAGAGAGAGAGAGAAAGAGAGAGAGAGAGAGAGAGAGAGAGAGCTTCAAAAAGGGATTTTTGTTATATGCAGTATCTCTCTCTCTCTCATTCAAAAGTATTTAACAGTTATTCCACGAAATCGAATCGTACATGAGCTGACAGGCGACAAGGTGCATAGCACTGAGTTGGCTTTAAGCTATGTATGACGAGATTGAATCCACATTCACTGGATTTTGAGAAACAGAGCATTTTTATTTTCATTTTTTGCAAATTCGATAAATAAAAACTTTATACAACACATCCGACAAAATAATTTTCGCTTAGAATATAAACAAACTGGTGAAAAGACAGGAGCAATTTATAAAAATGCGATAATAATAATAATAATTCTTGAAAAATAAAAAAGATGCGTTCTTGCCATTACAAACTTTCATTTTATATATATATATATTTTTTTCTCTTTTTTTGGAGTTTTCTTCTTCTTCTTTAGGGTTTTAAATCAACTTAAAGGTGCATTACCGCCACCAACTGGGTTGGAATGTGGAACAGGAGATATTATGGAGGGACGGGACACAACAAACAAGCAAAAAAACCTTATATTCTTTTTGAATATAATATAATATATAATATTTATGAGATTTTATTTCATCCTCAGTTGGTTCAACAACACGCTCCGCCATTTTGTTTTTCTCTACTCACAGTATATGAGCTGATATCCTAGTAGTACAGTAGCCAATCAGAGTGTGCGATTGCTCATATCCAGTGAATGTGGATAGAATAATGAATGTTATTCCATTTACCCATCAATGTTTTAAATTTGATGGCTGATCGGTGTATATATATCCCTCTATTTGTTTGGTTTTGCTCATTCATTACCCAAGTAGCTTTTCTTTGTACACAGATTTGAACCCTAACCCTTATTATCAGTAATTAGAATTGTTATATTGTAGTTATACATATTATGATGCCACTAGGTCACAGATTACACACAAACACTACTTAATGAGTCGTTTTTAAAGTGTATAAATGTTGAATGAAGTCATACGGCAGCGTTTCGCTGACAGAAAGGTCACTGTAAGTCACTGCACAGTAAACCTGATGTGAGTGAGAAACGTTGCCATGCTGATTTTGTGTTGAGTGCGAATTGGAGCAGGTTCATTTCACCACACTGGTGACTAAAACAGGTTTAGAGTGTATGAGAAACCCTGAAAGCCATCCCTGACTTGTTTCTGCATCCAACCAGTTTCTTATTGTATTTATTGCATTTCATTTCCATTTTCATGCTGATATTTATAGCACTCAGCAGACGCTCTGACAGACGTGTTCCGTCATCCTCGTGCACATTGTGCTGAGTCTAAACACACCACTAAAACCAAGCCACAGCAGAAACACCAGTCAAGATAGACCGAAGTGAAAAAGACTTTTTTTTAAAGACTTTTTTTACGCATGGTTGAATTCTTCATTCTGATTGGTCAGAAGGTGTTGATTCATTTCACATCTCTTTCTCATTCTCATGAATACATTATCATTCATTATTTCTATAAAATTTCCCAGATAATACAGTGGGTTCGCCTCAGAAACAGATTAAAAAAACAGGTATAATCAGTGATACGGTGAGGTTTTCTGTAAGGAGACTTTTATGGAAGGAGTCTCCAGTGTCAGAGCTCGGTAACAGTCGGAGGAGGAGGAGGAGTTTACGCTTTTCGGTTTCTCTGTAACATGACAAGCTACAATTTTTCTCAAGACAGAGAAAAAGTGAAACAGGCGCTAACTTGTTTTGTGGAAACTCTATAAATGCAACTATAAATAGATTTAAAAATATGACATCTTTTTTAATTAAAAAAAGTGTAAGCAGAATAAAATATGATCAGACATGCGGTTACAGGAAAACTATTAACTTCAGAGTGGTGGTGGAAAGTCCACTTCATCACATCACAAACTGATAGCTGATTATTTTCCAACAACTGCACAACGCCATTTATTTTATTCCTTGAGTCTGAGTTTGAAAACAGAGACCCAGAGACCAGCAGGACAGTGAAGATTCTTGAAACTTGTCTTCTGTCTATAATTAAAAGTGGCAGGGGTCGAAGTGGCCTTGTGGATCAAGACATGATGGAAGTGGTCCAGTTTTGGGATTTAGATCTCATTTAGGAAGCAACAGGAAATCAGTGGAGTGACATGGATGAAGTCCGAGGACTGTATTTTAGATCATTTACAATAATCTAACAAGAATCTAACCTTTTTGCAGGAAAGGTAAAGGGCAGCCTGAAGGTTAGATTAGAGAAGCAGCCTTGGGTCCAAATGGTCGCTGGTTCGATTCCTGGGACCAGCAGAATAAATGTGAGAAGAGTTGAGTGAATGAACAGCACTTTCCCCTCCCTCTGTATCATGGCTGAAGTGCCCATGAGCAGGGCACCGAACCCCCAACTGCTCCTTGGGTACTGTAGCGTCATTGCCCACTGCTCTGTGTGCGTGTGTGTGTGTGTGTGTGTGTGTGTGTGTGTGTGTGTGTGTGTGTGTGTGTGTGCGTGTGTGTGTGTGTATACACTCATTGCTCACTTGTGTGTGTTAAATGCAGAGGAGGAATTTCACTGTGCTTGAGCGTACATGTAACAAATAAAGTTGTCTTCTTCTAAAATGGTCAAATATAATTACTGTTTGTTTCCAGTCAATATTGCAACTCAGAATACTGTAAATATAATCAAAGTATAAAATTGATGCTGAAACCCCACAAAAATGTTTGATCTCTGGTCAAAAGAGTTAAAGAGATTAAAGAGCTTGTTTACTGATTTGATATTATGTCTAAACATGGGGGAAGCCATGGCCTAATGGTTCAAGAAGCAGCTTTGGGACCAAAAGGTTGCTAGTTTGATTCCCTGGACCAGCAGGAATGGCTGAAGTGCCCTTGATCAAGGCACCGAACCCTCACCTGCTCCCCAGGCTGCTCTGGGCGTGTTGTACATTGCTCGGGATAAAAGCATCTGCTAAATGTTGTTAATGGAACATAAATTTGCATGTAGATATAAATGATGGAAATGTTGTGAAATTCTCATCTCATCTCATTATCTGTAGCCGCTTTATCCTGTTCTACAGGGTCGCAGGAGCCTATCCCAGCTGACTACGG
>JAODVO010000006.1:48165097-48177111 GCA_025400055.1 Notarius lentiginosus
GCAGCCTGCTGGCGCTTCCGCAGGTGACGTCACGAATCTGGCTCCAGACTCCGTTGGGATTTTTCCAGATGCGTTTTTTTTCTGCTGTAGACAGACGGCCTTGTGCAAAATTACCCTTCTGGAGGAGTGTGTAAAGGGACTTACTTTCATATAAAAATAAATAAATTTGGTCCAGGATATGCGCTTTAAAGGTGCAAATGTACGTCACTTTCAAACCTGTATACGTGTGCGCACAGCTGCTTCACAAGCAGCATGGTTCACACTCGTTTGCATAGCTTGTGTACATCCGGAGGATTGAAAGCTCCGTCCACTCGATGGCACATCAGATCCCGAACATCCTGTCCGTCTGCTGGAAGTCTAATTCTAACGTTTAGCGATTGCATCCCCAGAATGATGTGCGCTGATTCTCTCCAACTTTTTGCTTGCAGTCAACATGATTTGTTCTGATCTGCATCTCGGTTCAAATATCCATTCAGCCAAAGAGGGGGGAAAATTGAGACTAGAAAATTCAGAAGGCTGTTAGTTAAAGCAGAGTTTTTACTCGGGTTAAAGGGGTTTTTATTCGCTCATCTGGTCATAAGGCGTGGTGTCCGCAAATTCGGTGAAATCGTGCCTCCTCAGTCAGTTCTCCACGGATTTCCATTCCGATCGTTTTGTGTGAAAGGACTCCTCACTCTGCACAAAGCTTGGTCACTTAATCATTTTTTGCTAACGAGTTAATTAGGCCAAATTAACATTTTTCCAGGGTTAGAATTTGTTTCCTCTTGTTTCTCATCCGATTCCAGTTCTGATCGATGTTTTTGGGTCGATCTTCCCTTGAGGAGCAAAACTTAGTCATTTGTTTGTTGATTTTCTTGTAAACGATTTGTTTACAACCGTTTTTCGGTTAAATCGTGTCTCCTCTCTGTTCTCAATGGATTTCAGTTCTGGTTGTTTTATTTGAAAGAACTCGATCTTCTAGAACACTTGACTTGTGTTTTTTGCTAACAAATTCGTAATTAGGTCAACTTGCATTTTCTTCTGACTAGAATTGTTTATTTCGTTTATCATGCGAATTCAGTTCTGATCGATGTTTTGGGTTGATCTTCACTCGGAACACAATTTTGTCCTTTTGTTGTTCCTGTTGTAAACAGTTTGTCGTGGCGGTTGGTCCTCTCTCTCCCACATTTGTCACATTTCAGTTCTGTTTGATGGTTTGGTCGTCACGGTTGTTTTGCTGGCAGGTCGGATGAGCTGCTACGTCCTTGACGTTCTGGTTAAAATTCCAACAATGGCACAAGTCTCTAGTGCGATTTGAGACACAATGTTAGATCGTTTGTTTGTTTGCACTCTTTCACTATTTATGTTGGTATTGCATTATTCACTCTAACTTCTGACAATGGACGCAAGCAGGATAAATGTGTCTTGGGAATGTCGAGCCTGATCGGCTACTCTGAAAGCAACACTGAAGGCCTGGATTGCTGCCTGATGGGACGATTTTCTTTCTGAAATAACTGACAGAAGAAAGCAGGATGGATGAACAGTTGGATAAATAGCTGGAAACTTGGCTGTCTTAACGTCTGTCCACAGTTTGTTTTAGAAAACTGTCCTTTGTCAGCATGTGGACCACAGCAATGCCTGTCTCCCTCTCATCTGCATCTCAGTCGACTGGCTCTTGGACATGTTTCTTAACCCCACATTTTCCATAATTTTGTGCCTCAACCACATTTTTCTATCGCGTTATAGGACATTTCAGAGGAGGAAATGCTTTCGACCATATGGTTTTCTTTGGGGTTTATAGGGTTTTGGGGTTTTCCTGCAGACTTGTTTTTTCCTTTCAGACCTACAAAGTCAACAGAATGCTGCGTTTTCTGTTTTTGAATGATTTTGGGCAGAACAGAACAATAGCGGTCGACATACTTGAGTAAAATTGATGCCGTCTTCCCACTAGTGCTTAGCGTCACTGGATAATTGCCGGACGTCATGTTGCGTGTCGACCTGGGCCGCCATGATCTGACTTTTTTTTTTTTTTTTGAGAGGGTGGGATTGGATTGTTTGTCTTTGAAGGACTATGGACAGGTAACTGCTACGGGGTTGTGTATTCGGTGTAAAGTTGATATATGCTTGGTTAAATCCAGTGTCTCTGACGAGCATGTGACGTGGTGAGGATAAACGGATAATGGCATTGTTAGTACGCGTTCCAGTGCTTGCAAAGTTGGTGTTTGTCTTTAATTGGGGTGAAGCAAAAGCAGGACCTTGTTTTATGGATAATTTGCCTCTGAAGCCGAGTTTGGTGGCTTCCCTCTTTCTTCGGTCAAGATTCAAAGATCCAAATCTGAGCGATCGTGTTTGATTAAACGGACAGTTTCATTTTCAGTGTGTCCATACAAGAATTGTCAGCACAGTATCTCAAGTGGTTGAATGTTTGTAGGAATTGTGTACAATGATAATCATACCCAATAAATTTTTATTAGATGGGTCCAATCAAGGTTGCGGAGTGACCGCGTGTCTGGTTCCTCCCTCCCCCAATGGCTTCCTTCCTGCTTGAAATATATTTTAAGGTTATTTGAGGCATGCAAATTAATAACGGAGGAGGTATGGTTATAGATGTTGCTGGATTTGAGTTCAGGGTTCTAATAATTAGCACTTGTGTTCACTTTTTCACTGGAAACATTTTCACGCTTGCCTCCATGCTGCAGCCCGATTGGCCAGGTGGTGGTGTTTTGTTTTCAAAGCACTGGTGTTGAAGTTGGTTTCTCAGTGAGGAGTAATGATGAAGCAAGTCTTGGCGTGTAGTTGAGTTGGTGTTGGTGCTGATTGTGTGGCTCTTTCAGAGAGCTCAGACAGACGAGGTGGAGAAGATCGACAAGCACATCAGATCAACCAAGGAGAAGGAGGGAGCCAAACCTTTGGACAAACCTGAACAGTAAGAACTGTCTCGCGTCTATCTTGCCGTTTCTCTATCTCATGCAATCATACTGTCTCATTGTGTCTCGACCTCGGTCACTCTGTCTGGCTGTCTCACACTTCAGTCTGTCTCTCTCACACTTATCGATGTCTGTCTCTCTCGCACATCAGTGTGCACGCTATCTCTTCTATCTAATCTTTGCTTCATGTATTGAACAGGTTTTCACAAATAATCTTCCCATAAAGGTATGCTGCTGTGTGTGGGGGGGGGGTCCCCCCCTTCATGAAACACACTTGTCCCGTTTTCTGTGCAGGTTCCTGTTCCAGCTCTCCCAAATTCCCGAGTTCTCAGGAAGAGTCTTCTGTATTCTGTTTCAGTCCACGTTTTCTGAATGCATTTCCTCCATCCTGCGCAAACTGGAGATCCTACAGCGAGTGTGTAAGGTCAGCATGCTGCGTACGTTCATTCCTGTTGCAATGTTGGTGTGTCTAAGCAGTCTAAAGTGCTTTTTAGGGGGAGTTTTATTGTCTATATACTAACCCCATTTCCAGAAAAGTTTGGAGATTTTCCAAAATGCAATAAAAATAAACATCTGATTTTGTTAATTCAGGTGAACCTTGATTTGACAAGTACAAAGAATATTTTCAGTCGCTTTACTGACCAACTTAATTGCGTTTAACTCTAAACAAAGTTAGAATTTGATGCCTGCAACACAAAGTTGGGACGGAGGCAAAATAATACTGTCCAGTTTCTAGAATATTCCAATGAGACCCCATTTTGGAAAATTCCACAATGAACAGTTAATTGGTAACAGGTAAGGGTATCATGATTAGGTGTAAAAGGATTGTTTGGAGTCTTTGGATAAAAGGATCAGTCTTTGCAAGCGAGGATGGGTCGTGGCTCACCCCTTTGTGCCAAAATTCATGAGAGAATTGTTTTGTCAATTCAAAAGACATTTCTCAACGCAAGATTGCAGAGAATTTGGGTTTTTCAAAATCTAGAGCACACGATATTGTGAAAAGATTCAGGAAATTCAGAGACCTGTGTGTGTAAAGGGCGAGGTCGGAAACCACTGCTGAATGGGAGTGGTATTGCCTGAGAAACTGTCATGCTAATGTGACAAATACAGCCACATGGGCTTGGGAGTACTTTGGAAAACCGTTGTCCCTTGACAGCCTGCCGCTGCATCTGGAAACTCAACCTGAAACGGTATTGCGCAAGGAATGAGCCATTCATAAATTCTGTGCAGAGAAACAAATTTCTCTGGGCCTGAACTCATCTCGGATGGTATAAATGTGTGCTGTGGTCAAACGAGTCCACGTTTCAGTGCGTTTTTGGGAGAACCCCGACACTGAGTTCTCGGGTGCTAAAGGCAAACACGACCATCCAGTTTATCGGAGAACGGTATAGAAGCCAGATGGAATGGTAGTGCATCGGTGCCCACGGCATGTGTGCAAAGGTACTATTTGATGAAGCGTATACTGGGATTTTAGAGAAGTGTTGCGATCAAGGTGATGTCTGTTTCCAGGAAATCCATGCTTATTTGAGCAGGACAATGCCAGGCTTCATTCTGCACGGGCTACAACAGTGTGGCTTTGGGGACAGAGTGCATGTGCGTGACTGGCCTGCTGCTAGTCCAGATCCGTCTCTTACTGAGAATGCATGGTGCATCATGAGGAGAATCGGACAGCGGCGACCACGGACTGTTAAGCAGCTGAAGTCTTGTATCAAGCAAGAATGGAGACATTCCAACTGTAACACTTGGTATCCTCAGATTAAGACGAATGATGTAATGCGGTAGTGGTAATGCCTGTCCCAACTTTTTCTTGTGTTGCAGGCATCAAATTCTAATTTTGTTGTTTACAAAATACAGTTAAGTTGGTCAGTGAAACTATTTGCCAGTATTTGGACTTTTCAGTTAAATGCAGGTTTGTGATTGGGCATGGATCTTTTTGGGGGCGGGGTTAAATTTAAATTGCATTTTGGAGAATATCCCAACTTTTCTGGAACGTATGTTACATTGACGCGAGTGTTTTACTGGGTAACGCGGCACTCGTATTTTCATATGAGCTACATCTGAGACATGGAGATGTAAAGATGGGGGGGGAACCTTTTGAAGTCGTTTCATCTCTCTGAAAAAAAAAAGAGGGAAAATCCAGCCTTTTAATTGAAATTTATTCAGAGAAAAATCCCTCAAGAAATAATTTGACAAACACATGATGCTATTACTGTATTGGCACCCCTCTGTTTAATACTTTGTCCAACCTCCCTTTGCCAGTAAAACAGCACAGAGTCTCTCCTGGAACATTTTATAAGGTTGTAGATGCAGGGCATCGGAGCCCATTCCTCTTTACACAGTCTCTCCAGATGATCCAGGGTCCTCGGCCCTCTCTTGTGCTCTCGCCTCTTCAGCTCAGTCCACAGGTTTTCACTGGGGTTCAGGTCAAGGGACTGAGATGGCCAGGGCAGAAGCTTGATTCTGTGCTCAGTGAACAGTTTTTGTGTTGACTTTGGGTGTACGTTTCGGATCATTGTCCTGCTGGAAGATCCAATGGCGACCCAGTTTTGGTTTCCTGGCAGAAGCGGCCAAATTCTGATTGAAAATGTCCTGGTATTTCATGGACCCGAGCAAGGTTTCCAGGGCCTTTTGGAGGAAAAACCGCGCCAAAACATCACAACTTCCACCATATTTTACAGTTGGAATTGGGTTCTTTTCATTAGTTTTTTTTTTTTTTTAAATGCCAAACCCACCTTGAGAGTTTATTGGAAAAGGGGGGCTCTTTTGTTTGACCAGACCCTAGAACATGGTTCAAGTCATAGTTTCGCAAATTCCAGGTGCCCATGTTTGTGGTTACTGGACACACAAGGCTTTTTCTGGCCTACTTGCCAAATAATCTGTTGTACATTTGAGGAATATGATGGTGGTTTCAGAGACTTGGAAACTGCAAGATTTTACTTCTAATTCATGAACAGTGATCCATGAGGATTTGGTCATTTCCCCCTTCCTTTCTTACGCTTATTGTACTTGAGGGCGAAATAAACTCTGGTCCTCTTCCAGGCGAGTTTGTAACGCTTCCAGTTGGTGTCTACGTTTTTAATTTTTGCTCTAACAGTAGAAGTGGGCATTTTCAGGCGAGTAGCTGTTTTCATCACCGTTTTGACTGATGAAGGTAAACGCGCTTCTCCCTCGTTTGTGTTTTCTTGTATCTTTCCCATGTTGATGGCTGACTAAGGGAATTTGGCTTCGGTCTCACCTCATGTTTGTTCCCCAGTTTATAATGCATTGGGCCAAATTACTCAATTCTGATTGGTCAGTCAAGGAGGGCTTTTTTTCCTTCATACGGGGTCGTATTTCTGAAATGCTACTGGCTAGTTCATTGCTTGCTTACGGTTACAAAACTTAGCAAGTTTTGTCAACAAAATAGCTGATGAAACGCAGCAATGCCACGTTTCGCTATATATTTGACGAAGAAATGATAAACCAATTGAAGGCTGCAAGCGAAAATGAAAATACCAAAAAAGTACAAATTTTTGGCTTTCCGTGTTTAAGAAATGGGCTGCAGAAAGACAAATAAACTACTCTCTAGTGGCGTATGAATGCTGAGAGTGAAACTAGGTGCTATCGCAGTTTTATGCAGAAGTGAGGGAAGAAAATGGGGGGAAATTATGAACCAGACTCTTAGTGATGCAGGCATCATTGGATCGGCATCTGAGACGATAGATATCCAGGATCAATCCTGAAAGATGTTAAAATCCTCTCGTGTCGCTGTGTGATGATAGATGCTTTTAGAAATTGATTCAAGCGTGCGAGATAGTCTTGCACCCTGATTAGTTATTAAATACATGGGGCCAAATTACTCAATTCTGATTGGTTAATCAAGGAGAGCTTTTTTTTTTTTCTTCAACACGGGGACGTATTTCTGAAATGCTGTTGGCTAGTTGTTTGGAATGGGTAAAAAGCCAAAGAAGTCCAAAAGCCTGACGAAACATGAAGAGATTCTGTGTAAATGCGGCCCTGGTGTCGTGTCAGAATTGAGCAATTTGGCCCTCTGTCTTTTATAAACAAGTAATCGTATGGTTCCTTGGTAAAATTAAGCATCAGTTTCACTCGTGGCGTCAAAGTTTTGAAGTTGCCCTCATCGCTTCGTGCAATTTTCAGAACTTCGAAATCACTTGTGAAATTAATCCTTAATTTTACTCTGCCCCATACGATTAGCTGTACCAATCAGGAAGTCACGGATTACAGCTTGAAAGTTCCAACGCTTTCTCTCCAACTCAAATGTACAATTTAAACAAGTGCTGTAGAGGTGTGTCCTGACTTTTGTATCCTGTTCCTCTCACTACAGAATCTGCAAAGTGGTTCTGGTGTGATTCGGATTCTGGGTCTGGTTCTGGCCTTTGGAAACTACATGAACGGAGGGAACCGAACCAGAGGACAAGCAGATGGCTTCGCGCTGGACATCCTGCCGAAGCTCAAAGATGTCAAAAGCAGCGTGAGTAGCGTCCCTCTCGCGTGTACGTTTTTTCTTTGGGGTTCCTCCCCTTCCATCAAAGATGCCTCTTGGTGACACAGATTTCTTATTTCCCAGGACAACACCAGAAGTCTGCTGTCTTACATCGTCTCGTACCACCTACGCCGCTTTGATGAGGTATTGACATTTGTACTCGATAGGAGGGGGAAAAGCTAACTGAAGGTGGTGTCAGAAATGAAACGTGAACATTTTATTAATGTTTCTTCGGCTGCACAGGAATGATTGGCTGAGCAAACTGCAAATAACAGTCTGCTCGTGTAGTTACTTCACACTCGTCAACATGGCTCAATTTCTGTTATCGTTTAACTCCTTGTCCAAACTTTATAATCAACATTTTAAAAAAGAAATGATGCAACAATTGACTGAACTGTTTTCACAAAATATATTTAGTTGGTCTCTTGCGTGCCACTAACGCATCACGATATTTTGTTGAACCTCATCCAATAGGTGCTTTTTTTTAAATATTTTTCTCAGTGTTGAAAGCATGATCCTTGATGGCATTTATTATAAAGTAAACTGACCTTTAATGACCGAACATGCAGCATTTCACCCACATGTCATTTAAATTAAATTTTAATGCTATTTTTGCTCATTTGTATTTATTATACAGGATCAAAATGAGCTTTCAGACCAGGAGTGACCTCTGGGGTTCTTTAATCCTTCTCTCGTGTGTGTGTGTGTGTGTGTGTGCGCGCATGCATGTTAATGGCGAGCAGTTTGTGCAATATAGAGGAAGTGTGTGGGGTGGGTTTTGAGCCAGTGGTCACTTGTGGTCTTATTCCCAGCTACGCGATGTTGCCTGCCCTGCCCTGCCCTTCCCACAGTGCTGTTATCTTGTACTGCCACTCCAACAGCAGCAGCACCACTTCAAAGACTGCGTGTGGAAACGTTTTATACAGTCATGACTGTGCATGTATTTTAAAGAACGCCCCTCAAAAGCACCAGAACGTTTACTTTTTCTTCCAAGTGGCTTGGTAGCTTTGTTTGTTTCCCTTGAGTGCTGTGCGAGTCCTCACAAGTATAACACAACCTGTGTGTGTGTGTGTGTGTCAGGATGCTGGCCGGGAGACGTGCGTGTTTCCTCTGCCCGAGCCACACGACCTGTTCCAGGCGTCTCAGATGAAGTTTGAGGATTTTAATAAAGACCTGCTGAAGCTGCGAAAAGACCTGCGAGGTAATACACACCGCCTCCGGGCCACCAGATGAGACAAACGCTCATGTTTATTGGCGCACTCATCCTGTCACTTTCACTCACTCACTCTCGCTCGCTTGCACCCTTTTCTCCACTTACAAGGAGCTAGTTTAGGGAAACCGGATACGCTTTAAAAGACGTACACGGTTACATAATCAAATGTTTTACTGAGGAACGGTGTGTAAAAGTATAAAGGCGCTCTTTACAAACCCTGAAGTATGCACCAATTAAGGTTTTTTAAGCCCTTTTGACTTACTTTTCTGCTCTCTGTTGCTCAGTCTGACTGCCTGTCTCTTTCTAATCCCTCTTTACATAAATAAGGATGTCTCGGTAATTTCTCTTCCTGCCTTTTATTCTCCTCCTAACTCTTCTCGGATCTGCTACCGTCTTCGTTCTCCCCTCTCTCTTCCATCTTCCCGCCTCCAGCTGTGAGCAATAAGCGTTCAGCACCGCCACACGTTTATCCACCACATACCTACTCTACAACGCTAATCAGCGCCGATAAATCACACTTCACTTGAAGTCGTTTGGAATTCGAGGAAAAATGCCACGTCTCCGAGCTCTGAACGGTCCCGAAACCGGATTTTACAACACGCGCTGGTCCCTCCTGCCTCGAATTGATGGTCGAGACAAATCTAAAGTCGTGTCTGTGTCTTCTCTCTCATCTTAACGGCTTTTGCGTGCTGCTAATCTCGCTGATCCTCTGCTGGTTGCATTTAGCCTCCTTGTAGAGTCTGATCCAAACCATCTGGCCCCGCAGCCGTATTCCCCGAGAGCACTCCTGTGTGCTGAACGCTTCTCTCTCTGAATCACCTAAGGCCCATCGTAACACTCGAGGATGATCAGCTTCATCATCTGAGATTCTTGCAGGGCTTAGGCACTCTGAGCGTGCAGGAAATTGGAATGTTTTTGTGACTTTTAAATTGAGAATGATGTATGATTGATAGGATCAGTACCTGTATGTAGATAAATGGAGTGTTTTATAAATGTTTGCAGTTGAGTACACTGCGCATTGTTTCATTTTGAATGTTTTTTTTTTTTTTTGTCTGCTGGTTGTGGTGTAGCTTCAGACCCAGTTTTGGGGTGTTGGTCCCCAGTTTTGGGGTGTTGGTCCTCCGTGGGTGATGCCTGTGCTCCTCACTATGAACTGCAGTGAGCTCTTTGCTCTTTAACATTGGGGTTATCCAGTGTTCTCTGCTTGGTACGGTGTTGCAAGTGATGTGGCGTCATGGTGGCTCTACATGCGGTGTGGGTGTGCCTTTTGGGGAGGGGGGGATTATGGGGAGCTGTGCCACTGGAATTGCATCCCGACCCTCCTTTGGGCGAATTATTATTTTTTTTTTTGGTAATTGTAAAGCAATCTTATGGGTGTGAGAGAGGTGCAATATAATTTGAACTTGGGGGTTTTGGGTCACCAGAACAACTTCTATGCACCTCAGCGTAGGTTCTCCAAGTCCCTGGAACCACCCTGACTCGAACACCACTCTGTTCTTCTGAAATGCTTTTCCCTCTGTTTTGTATTTTAACGATTGTGATGGCGAGTAAAATCTAACCCGCCACTCAAATCTCCCATAAATGTACGATGTGCCTGCGATCTAGTGAGCGTGAAGGCCATAATGTACGATTTGACCCATTTTCATCCTCAGCAAACCTTCTAATGACCCACCTGCCTGGTGGATAGGGGTGGAGTTATCTTTAGAGACCATGCCCATGAGGATTTTTATTTTTTTTTTCCTGCATATCAGTCAGAAGAATTGATTTTACTGACTTGTAACACTGTTTGTATCTACTTGTCCTCTTAATGTCTGCAAAAATAAATGCCTCCAACAGCGTAACGAGACTTTTTTTTTAAATAAATGTCTCATTATTGGCTTAATATGTTTATCCTTAACACTAATTTAGAGACTCTGTTGTGTCTGACGTGTTTACTCGTCCTTAAACATTCAGATGTAGCTCCTTGGCGGAATGTTGTCACTTTGCGCTGTAATAAACCATTGGAAACGCCATCGTTAAAAACCGTTGCCTGGCAGTATTTTGTCCGATCATCCAAGTCTGCTTTTAGTTTATTCACATAAGTGTGAAATAAATAAGCTTTTACTAAATTGACCTCGTCTCGCATGCTTCCTGTCTTTCTCTCACGGTCTTTCACACTCTCTGTGCTTGTCAGATGTGGCTCCTCTGCTATTAGCTATGGACTTTGTCGTCTCCTTGCAGGGAAGCACTGCATGGGTCTCTGGCAGCTGTTTGATCTCGCACGGCACCAATCAGACCCAGCAGCGCTCCCATACCTCTGTTATGACTACCCTGCGAAGAGAGGGAGGGAGAGCACTAATGGCACAGAATGAGAGCGAGATTGGGGCGCCGAGAGACCGGATGATGCCGGAAGTGGCAGAGAAGAGAGATCCAGGGGTGAAATGTTGAGCATGGTTCCCCCCCCCCTCCATTTTCTAAACTGCAACTTGATCTTGGATGACACTTTGCTGAGTATTTAGTCTTCTCGTATTCTTTGTGTAGTTTAAGATGGAAAGCAGGACCGAGGCTACAGGAGTAAACCGTGCCATTTGCAATGTCGACACCAGCGTTTTGATTTTAATGTATAAACCTTCCCTTTCCACTCCTCATGAAATAGTGTTCAGTGATCTATCCAAGTATGTTCAATGTTAAAAAAAAAAAAAAAAAAAAAAAAAGCATTGCAAATCTATCCAGAACGTGTTTTTAAGTGAAGTAGAAAATGCGGGTGCTTTCACGTATTGAATGGTGACGGGGTGTTTGAATGGAAACCTGGTACTGTTCCTCCTTGGTGTGATTTCTTTAGGAAGGTGAGAACACAGCAGTCATGAGTGGGTGTGGGCCAAAGCATGTGCTCAGTCCAGTTATTAGTGTGGGTGGGACAGAGCTGTGGTGCTGCGGAAATGCAGTGCTCTATGGGTATTTAGAACAGGGAGAGAAACAATAGACGTGATGCACTAGACTAGACAATGCTCTAAACAGCTAATTGGTTATTGAATGCTGGCTTGGTCGTCTTTTAGCCAGTATCTCACTGGGCTGCGACTAGTTGGAGACACAATTGCGATAAAATGCATGTAAATTGGTGACAATTTTCACTTGGAATCACACTGAATTTATATTCGCGTATTTTACCGCAGTTGTTGCGTCTCCAACTAATCGCAGGCTGTCGCAGCCCAGTGTGATACTGGCTCGCGCTTCCTGTTTCACGGAAACTGACTTGAAGGGTTCGTGACGGCTTTGCGGCCGTTTTGAGAGATTTTGTCACACGAATTTTTTGAACATGTTCAAAATTTCAGCGACGAAGAAGAGACGCTGGCGGCACAGTGGTGTAGTGGTTAGCGCTGTCGCCTCACAGCAAGAAGGTCCGGGTTCGAGCCCCGTGGCCGGCGAGGGC